>APFE031203319.1:150090-174748 GCA_000404065.3 Pinus taeda | reverse complement strand
TTTCCCACCAGTCCTTGACGTGGGGGGCTGCTTTGAGAAGAGCGAAAACAATATTTTCTCGACTTGAAAATTCATGAATAGAAAAATATCCTTCTAGCAGATTTAACCATTTATCTACGGCATCTGTGTCTATCTGACCCTCGAATATGGGGATTTCAAAATTAACTTGTACCTTAAAGGGTGTGGCACTTCCAGAGTAGCTATTGGAAGCCGATGCGTCACTTCTGGGTAGCCGTTGAAGGATTTGCGCAAAGTTATCCATCATCGCGTTCCTCTGCCGCTCGAGTGCTTCTTCGAGCAAGATTTTGATAGGATCTCCTGCCCCCTCGTCTTTCTTCTCATCCGCCATGGGAGGTCGTCGAGATTTTTGAGGCTGGTCTTGCAAAGGTTCGACCAGTTCAAGCCCTAACTCCTTATATCCTGACCTCGTCGGGGACATGCAAAGAAAAAACGAGAAAAAGCAGACCGCTCTGATACCACTGATCCGGATTTAAACAGGAACGCAACAAATTACAGAGATAACCATATACACAAATATGCAGCGGAAATAATACTTCATTTCATTAATGGAACATACTGAAATAGGCTTACAATCAGAAATGGAAATAAACAGCTAGGACGATGGTAGCTTATCTCTGAGAAGAGATGTGCGGCTACATGTATCTGAACTGTTCCGAACTTGTGTTACAATGAGGTCGAAGGCCTATTTATTATTGAGCAACAATGGAAAACCCTTCACATTCCAAAACCGACCCTTAGAAGATGAAACGCCAAATTGTGGGCCCCGTTTTGGGTAAATTGGTACATCAATTTCCCGGGGTCGTAACTTTGGCATACGATCTCCGTTTGACGTGTATGATAACTCGTTAGAAAGATCTATCTGAGAACTACCATTGTTGGAATGGGAAACATCGATCCATTCCATGGACCCATGTTGCCCCTGGATTCCCCAAAAAACGTCGTTTAGGGCCTCAAAACAGCTCCGGAAGTTCAGGATTCGAAAAACTGCTAAAAATAGTAAGTTGTGCTACAATTAAGGAAACTGAAAATGCTGAAAGAGACAATTGTGGGGGTCCAAATGGGATAGGTGGGTGGCCACCAACATCCACCTGGATCAACATGGATCTGTTGAACTCCTAGATTAGGATCTTGCATCAAAGTTTCATGTAGTCTCATGGAAATCTCCAAGGCCTCTGCCTGAGTTATTAACTTCTGTTGCAACAACCCACTCCTTAAGTGTGGTAGTAGTGAAGCCACAAACCACTCACGATGTTGTCCATCTGTCAAATTCATGTTGGCTTCACGGATTGTACATTTTAGCGATCTCTTTGAATCCCACAATCGACTACGCCTCAGATTTAGGCATACTAAATTCCCTATTTAGTGTTGCCTGGATGTCTGCTACTCCAGCATTCAGGTTATCGCTAGAGTACTTAATATATCAGGTTAGTGCGCGATCTTTCAGAGAACTAACCAGTTTCACCTTCTTTATATGATCATCTGTAACACCTTGAGCTTCCCATACAACCCTCACAACAAACCAAAATTGGTCTGGGTCCTCATTTCCCAAGCCTTTGAACAAAGGAAACTTCACTATATTTGCCATACTGAACTACAGCGGAGGTGGAGGTGGTACAGGTGAAGTTGGAGGTGGTGTGGGCGGAGGTGGTATTCGTGGGAATCCTTGTCTTATTAACTATATAGCACTTTGCGGAGAAACCTTCGGTATCCCTTCTTCATCACTTCGAGGAGGTGAAATCAAGGGGCTAAACTCCGGACCCTTTTTTCCTTCGTTCCTATAAGTTTTACTGCTTCGTGTAGTCCCAAACATCAAGGTAGCTGCAATAACCTATTTTTCGCACAATAGCATTTTAATCCAGTTATTCAAAGATTTTACGTACTTACCTCGTGGTCCTTTGAAAAATCTTCGCTCCGCTTTGCTGTAGCTAACTGAGGCATCGACCGTGAATTCAATCACAAATCCTCCTATGGCATGATCGAGCCAATGATCGACAGTGCGGGCAATCTTATCCTCTGATGTTTCCAACCTTTGCACTAGCTCCAGGGTCCACACAATAGGACCATCAAGTTTCCACCTTCCTTGGCTATTTGCTAGCTTCACGATCCACTCGTATAGCTCGATAGGGAAGGAGTAGAAAAAGATTTCGTGGATCTCTGTATATAGGTATCTATCCAACCACTGTTCTTTTGTCAGTCGCAGGTTTCTGTTCTCTTGTGCCGTGAATTTGTGGATTTTTCTATCCAACCAATTCCAATCTCCTTCTTAGTTGGATTCCAATGATATGAAATCACACATCTCTTATGCAGATTCCGGTCCGGCAACGGAACCATTTGTTAGTTTGAGGGGGCCTTACCAAAGTTCAACATTAATTAGCTAAACAAATCCCTACACTACTAGCCCTTTCAGCATCATCCCGTGGAGCGTGGACCAAAGTCTCACCCGAAGCAGTATGGGGGGATTCTGGAACCAAGTTTCGCATCTTGAGATGGTTGTGATGTCGTTTAATTTCTTCTATCCCTGCCTTCGCGCAGGTGATCTCGATCTAGGGCTTGTAAGACAAACCCTCTATTTCGGATTTCAATACCTTCGCAAAAGTATACGATCAACCTTTGCGTAGCCCTAACCTGTGGCTCAGGTACTTTCACACTATTATGGCAACGCGTTGTGCAGATTCCTCAATTACCCTAAGTGATTTGCTTATCTTTCCGAATACTTAAAGTTATCACCTCATAATCAGATATTCGTAACTGCGCTTAATTATTCAATGTAATTGCATTCATTCGCACATCATATAAGCTTACTAAAGGAAATTTATACACAAAATATCCATATAAGCTTACTAACGGAAATTTATACACAAAATATCCAAACCCATCAATAGAACAAATACATTGAAATTGCATAATAACTCATTTTATTAATATCTTCCAAGTGTTACAAACTTTATTCACCCTGCGCACACAGCTACAGGGGTCCGCACACTCAGCTGCAAACTTCGACCCTAAGCCTCTGCACACTTAGCTGCAGACTTCAACCCTAGGCCTCTTCGCACTTAGCTGCAGACTTCAACCCTAGGCCTCTGCACACTTAGCTGCAGAGTTCAACCCTAGGCCTCTGCGCACTCAACTGCAGAGCCTCTACCTATGCTACAACCCAAGACTTAGATTTCTTGCTCTAAGGCTATGAATCTCTTACATGTTGTGTCTCTCAAACTACTTAGAGCTTAGCTCTTTTTATACAATCCCATGGTCTGCAGACCATGGGTAGATCTCTTACAGCCGACTTTACTTTACAAAACTAAGGGTGGACTACCCTTTATGACACATAACACCTTCATGCTCCATGACCAAAAAAAGCAGAGTATATACAGTAATATTACAAAAATTGACATAAACATGGGCTTTTAGCCCTAAAACTGCCCTTGGGGGATCCCGCTCCCAACATCGAGGCTCAAAGGGAGTCACACCAAGAAGTTCCAGGAGGGAAGTAGAGGAGCAGCGAGATGGCAGTGAATAGGGTAAGGGACCAGGACAAACTGGATGGAGCCTCAAACTTCGTAGTCTGTAAGGCCAGAATCTTATCCGTTCTAGATAGAAATCATGTCAAGCACTTCGCCTTGAGGACGATAGCTATCCCAGTTGACCCAGCTGATAATGACAAGTATGAGGATGCAATGGCGAGGGCTAAGAGCATCATCCTTGATGGGGTCAAGGACCATATAGTACCACATATTTTCGAGAAGATACAACAAATGAGATGTGGGAGGCCCTAAAGAAATTATATCAGCATACTTCCGTGCATAGGAAGATGCTACTATAAAATCAGCAGCAGTCATACCAGATGCAAAAGGGAGAACATATCGACATCTTCCTCAGTCGATTGAAGGAGATCCAAGATCAATTGACTTCCATAGGGGCCACACTGGATCAAGAATTTATGGTGATAACAACCCTGAACGCAGTCTCTGAAGATTGTGAGGTGTTTGTCTAGAGCATACTAGGCAGGGAGACCCTTCCAGATTGGGAGGAAATGTGGGTGGCTCTTCACTAAGAACAAATGAGAAGGCTGACCAAGGTAAGAAACAATGACAAGGGGGTCAGAATCAAGAAGGAGGAGGAGGTGGATGCTGCCCTAGCATTTGAGGGAAATCAGGAGAAACAGAAGAAGAAGGACCTCTCCAAGATCAAATGCTTCAACTGTGGGGAACTGGGTCACTATGCAAGCTAGTGTCCGAGGAAGAAGAGTAAAGGAGAGGCTTCTGAGACCAACGCTGCGCCAGAAAGGGCAGAGAAGGAAGTGGAGATAGACAATGATTGTGCCATGAGTGCTCACATGCCACTTGAGCAGAAGTCGGGAGACATCGAGCTATAGTCAGACGAACTATAGGTGATGAGGTGCAGGATCCTTGAGGTACCCAACCTCTCAGATTATAGCTGGCTACAGGAATCCCGAAGAAGAGTAGCAATGCTAGAAGATGTCAGTAGAGATGGATGTGGATGGAGCGACAAAGGGAGCTATAGTGTAGGATTCACAGGACAACGTGAGGCAACAATGCAAGAAGCACGAGAGTGTTTCACTAGTGCAATGGGCAGCATGATGCAACAGGATGAGAGGGAGTTGCAGCACAAATGCAGTAATGGCAGTGTTAGGGCCATGGGTAGCAGTACATGATGCATTAGTGTAGATGATGGACAATAGGCCTAGCATCAGCACAGGGACCAATAACGGATGATCAGGGTGATACTCAGTGAGGAGTATTGCTAGAGCAAAGTCCTCGCTAAGTGGGAGTGTTGATTTGGGGTAGCATTAGATGTTCTCTAGCCATGAAAATTGGTGGAGAGGCTAAGGCACATGAGATCTCCAATACCCAGAAATGGTTTGGGTAGATTCTAAACAGCTTGGGAAATATTAAAATAACTAATATTTTTAATGGAGTCCCTAAGTCTAAACTTAGGGAAAATAAAATATTAATGTGAATTAATATAAAATTGTGTTAGAATGGTCCAAAAGTCCTGGATCATGCCAGATCTAATATTATCCATTGATTAGGGACTTAATCTCGGTCGTTGATTTGTCAACGAGAAAAGTATAAGGGGAGGCTTAAGGGTCACTTGGAGAACACACCAAGAGATTAAGATTTCGACTTTCTAGGGCTGGGTTTCTTGAGAAAGTTGAGAGAGTGATCAGAGTTGCAGTTGAGGGGTAGTGAATACAGAAGCAGAGAGGCAAAGATGGCACCGAGAGGATCAACATAGTAGCTAGAGAAAGGGACGCAAAACTAGCCAAGGGTTCACGTAGAGCCAGCCAGGGCTCACGTAAAGGCAGCCAGGAACCGCCAGTGCCTCAGAGGGCCAGCATGAGTGATACAAAGGGCCAAAGGACTAACACAGTGCCTCCAGAGGCTGACGTGGGCCAAGCCATAGTGACACTGGGCTAACGCTAGGCTAGAGAAAGATGACGCAGTCCCTAGAGGCTGACGCTGGGATTTCGTGGGGCAGATTGGAGCTGCTAGAGTGTTTATCCGGGGTTTCAGTCGAAATATCTGCTTTCGAGTAGAGAGGTACTACTACCGAGATTTTTCTCTGTTGGGTGAACTAGATTTGACACCCAAATTGTATTCTAAAACTTCTTAATAAATCAAACCCTCAGATAGCTTCACCAGTGTTCTCGCAATGGGTTTTTCCGAGGACATTAGTCCAAAAACAATGGTGTCACTCATGTGCTTGTTTCTATTTCCTTCAGTTGATGATCTGTAATGTGTTGAGCATGTAATTGTATTTATTTCCAGTATTTACATGGTAAATAAATTGTTAATTAATAGAACAAGTAGGTAGGAATAAATTAGTAAAGTACATGAAGGGTTTCTAATAACTAGACTTAGAAACTTCAACATTGGGTTCCCCTGTAAAATCATTTTGGTGCTTGATTTTTGATGGTTGCTTGTCATTGCATGTGTTTCTATCATTTGTTTTCCACTTTGTAGAATATTGGAAGAAATTTTGTCCATTGATTTCAGTTTGATTTCATTAGCATTAGCAAATTTCTTGTAGTTTCTACACGTTCCATTGTTCTTGAGAGTGGAATTGAACAAGGAAAAGATTGTACAATATTTGGAGAGAATAAAATGAGTCGGCACCAATGAATGAGACTTATTGAATATAAGGGACTTCAAGTAACACATGTTAAAATTTTGTTAGAAGATATGTGTAATTCTCTCTGGATTTTGATTTCTATAAGCATTTCTTATATGGGTAGCAAAATTGGTAAGATTTTTCCCTACTACTACATTGACAGAAGGAATATTGCAATGGGAACATATTGATATGTTTGGACCTATGTAAACTCCATCAATGGTAAAATTTGTTTCCTCGAGAAGAATCTAAAGTATTTGTCAATTTCAAGGAGTTTAAGGCTCTTGCCATGAATCAACGAGAGAAGAAAATCAAGTTGTTGAGTATGGATAATGGTGGAGAAGTTTGTGGGAATGAATTTGAGGAATTATGTAATAATTTGGTATAGAAAAGCATATGAATTCTCCATACATACCTTACCAAAATGGAGTTTCAAAAAGGATGAAGAAGACCGTGATGGAAAAGGCAAGGAGCATGCTTAATGGTGCCAAGTTAGGACATGAATTTTAGGCAGAGGTAGTGGATGCTACAAGTTATTGGTAAATCAATCACCCTCATCAGTGTTGGATGAAAATACCAAACATGAGGTATGGATTGGTAAGAAACCCTCTCTTAAACATCTCATGGTATTTGGTTTTGATGCTTATGTACATGTTCCAAGAGAAAATAGGAGTAATCTAGATAATAAAGCTAAAAAGTGTATCTTTATTAGATACAAAGATGGACTGAAATGTTATAAGATTTGGATCCTATAAACTATGAATATTGTGTATAGTCAAGGTGTGGTATATAGATAAATAAAATATGTTTTCAAATAGGAAGTCACGCCAAGGGAGAAAGAACCAAAGAAGATAGATCTTGGGTTGAAGGATGATGAATTAGACTCTACAAAAGAACAAAAATCAGTTGAGGAACATAGATCATCACATAAATTTCCAAAGTGGGTCATGACAACACTTGAAAGTGTTCATCTTGATGAGGTTAGAAATAAAAGAACCAGAAATTCATGACGACAAGATGATGGAGCCGACATAGATGATCTAGATTCAGGGAATGCCTATGATATGTAAGTTTCATGTGATTGTAAGTTGAATTTATCTACTGAATTTGAACCAACTATTCGAAGAAGTTATTTCATGATAAGTGGAAAAAAGCAATGCAAAACTTAATATGATGCTCTCATCTAGAATGGAATATGGAAGTTTGTGGATACTTTCTTTGAAACCAAACCAATTAGTTGAATGTGGATCTACAAGAACAAGTACAAATCAAATGGCTCACTTGACAAGTATAATGTGAGACTTGGGGTGAATGGATATCCATAGAAATAAGACATAGAATATAAAGAAACTCTTTCCTCCACAAAAAAATGGGCTACCATTTGTGCATTTTTGGATTTGGAGGCACATAATAGATGGAAAATTATTCACTTGGATGTGAAGATATCATTCTTGAATAGACATTTGAAATGGAATGCCTAGATGTCTCAACTAGAAATATTTGTTGTGAATAGTCAAGAACATAAGAAGCTCACAAATTCTTTATATGTCTTGAAGTAAGTATCTTGTGTATGGTGTGAAAAGTTAACTGAGCGTATTTTCAAGATTAATTTCAAGTACTTTACTCTTTATGGTGCAACTTTGTTTGTGAATAAAGTTGGAAAATATAGGAACAATGGAGCATATATTACAACTTGTGTAATTTGTGGTGTATGTTGATCATATATTAATAGTAGGGAACAAAGAAGAATATATTGCATCCATTTAATAAATAAATAAATAAAAATTAAAGAAGGGTTTTGAGATGAAATGCATGAAGAATTGTGGTGTGTGCAACATTATTGTGTATCTTGTGGTGTATGTTAATGATATTTTGATAACATGGAATAATGAAGCATGCTTTTGAGATGGCAAATGTATGACATCTTCATTACTACTTGGGTATTATAGTAATTCAAAATCCAAGGTATATACTCATCTCCCAAAAAGGTATAATGGTGAGTACTTGAATAAGTTTGGCATGGTTGATTGTAATTCTCTTCAATGGATTTGAAGGTAACATCAAAAGAAGGGAATAAATTTGAGGAGGCAACTAAATATAGATGATTAGCGTGGAAATCCTAACCTACCTTACCATTACTAGATCAAATATTTCATTTGCACTTGGGAGCCTTTCTAGGTTCATGCAAAGACCTTGTGAAGGACATTAGTGCATTGTGAAGAGAGGAACTCAAGACTTTGGGCCCAAATTATTTAAGGTGGAGGAATTAAAACTAGTTGGATATACAAATTTATATTTTTATGGGGCTAAGGCTAATGGAGTGTCTAATTTAGGGTAACTCATGAGTCATGGATTCACAACTATCTCCTAGATATAATGTAAACAATATGTTCCAATAGATTTCATTATATAGGCATAAAAGAGATGTACACATAAAATATGAGTGCACATGCCACAATTTGGGGGCCCTCCAGAATTTGTCTTGCACACACAACAAAGTCTACTGAATATAGAAACTCAAAGCCACTATATATTAATGGTGTAAAAGAGGTACAATAGTTAATTAAAAAAATTTCTATATGAAGGAATTCAATCCCTTATCTCCACTTCTTATAGTTATTTATGAAAACAAAATAAAACAAAATCAATTATCAATCCTCTATGGAACAAATTTAGCCTTGATTTAGCATCTATAACTCAACAAATTCGACCCTTAGATCAGCAAAATTCTTGCCTAGTTACATTATTTTGGAGAAGCAGTGGATTTTCTCTTAGCTACTACATGATTCGTTCAACAAACATGGTGTTAATCACCACGTTGATCGACCATTTCCATTTGAGGTTTCATGGATGCAAGAGAAAATCAACCATGTTGTGAACCATGGGAACAAAATCCACATATTTGTTTCTCCCAAAATTGTCTAAAAGTATCTAAACAAGAGATAATTTACAAGATTAATTTTATTCCTGTAAAAATTGATAAAAACGATTTTTCAACACTTTAAATTTTCTAAGAAAAGAAATTAAAACTAAATAGTGTAAATACCATTTTGCGAGTTTATTTAGCTTTATTGGTGCAAAACGTAAGAAAAATGCACAAAAGCAAGGAAAAATGAGGTGAAAATGGTTTAAACAAAAGAATTTTATGTGGTTTTTAATGAAAAAATTGAGGACCAAAATCTCCCCCAAGGAGATGCTATTGCATTTCCTCACTTAATCAAAATTGTGTTCCTTTGTTCATATCTATATAGCCCCTACTACACATAAGAGGACATCCACATTAGATGTAGATTGTCTTTGTATTTTTTTTCTTGGTTTTTGCATTAGTAATTTCATTTTATGACTTTTATTTTTGATCCTCAATGCTTATCTCTATTTATACCATTTATAGTCTTGGTTAGAAAGGTGTTCTCTTTGTGTAACTTCTCATTTTCTTCTTCCAACCAATCACACTCTTCAATGATTTTCATAATTTTCCTAATAAGCATTTCATTTTTATTTTTTAAATACCTTTCCAATACTTATAACTCCCTTACATATTTTTTCGGTCTCTTAATCCTCCATTTCTTTTTGTTCATATTTTACTTAGAGTGTAAAAGAGAAAATATTTCTTGTTTGGATTTTTTGGATGCATGGGAGTGTATTTATGAGTATTAAATGTAGAAAACACTCTCTCTTCTTGTGATTACAAGCCTTATTCATTTGTGGCTAGTGGTTTCTCTTCTTGATATGACTCCAAGGACTCTATATAGTCATAAAGATTTTTTTGTTGCTCGTTAATTTCTAATGTTGATGTAGGAGTGGAAAATTTTGTACAAGGCCTCTTTGCAACCTTTATGAATACTTTATCTTTTTTTTGTTCACTTCCTTCACCAAGCTTCTTGGACATTTCTCTTGTAATCCTTATTTTTTGGGTATGGGTTCCTTCTATATTTTCCTCATTGCCTTTCTAATTTCTCTAGCCATGGAGAGACTTCATGTACTTCTTCCTTATATTTTTCTGATGCATCTTCATTCATGGGTTCTTCTAGGAATTCATTTTTTGTGAGGAATTCCTCCCAAGATTTATCAATATTTTGTAATTAATAAACTACAATCATCTTCACTAGCCCATGATGATAAAAGGATTCTTCCTTCATTTTTTGGGATGCCTATGAATGGCTTTAGCCACTTTTTCTAGATTATTAATCAAATAGAAAGGCATATTTATGGGTTTTTCATTCTTCAAGTGTAAAATAATGCATATGGGATATAAAAATATGAGGTTATATATCCCTTTACAAGTTATATATTTTTGAGTAAGAAACACTATATCCTTCCAAGGACTTTTAAATAGGTTCTTGGGACCCATGTTGCTTAGTTAGGCCTTTATTTTGATCTACTAAGGAAAGGATTCCAAGATTTTTCTTCCATTTCCTTATTCTTAAACCATTTTTCACCATTTTCAGGTAAGCCAATAACTTGTGAGAGTAAATTTTCATATTTGTGAATTGTCAAGTTACCCACTTAGGAATATTCCCCATCAAACATTCATACAAATTCTTTGATCACTTCAATGTTGTGTCTCTGAAACTTAGGGGAGAAATTGAACCACCCTAATCTTTGAACTATTGCTTGACATTATGGTGTAGAGTGGTCATTTCGGCCCCATATGGATTGAAATGAATAGAATTCAATTACTCAATTTTGTATAACAAACTCTCTATGAACCTTGTGTACTCTTGTGTAATAAATTCTTAGATACCGGTATTGGATTACAAAAAAAAAAAAAATAGTCTAAAACACATTCAAATTTTATACAAAAATGTGTTTTTAGAGATAATACATTTGTATAAAGAAAACCATATAGTCGAACCAACTTTGTGCATGTCAAATTATTTATGAATACCCTAAGAAACAATATGTTCAAACAATATGAGTTTTCACACTTTCATACTATATTCATATTTATGAAGAATAATGTAGCGACCCATAATTAAAATATACAACTAATTACATCAATTATGTGATTAATAATTAACACTCAAACTATTCAACCAATTAGCATACAATTTTCGAAAACCAAGAGCAAAGAAGACTTACCTGTAGTTATGATATACCTTAATTGTGATATTGGAGTTGTAACGCTATTTGAATCCTGCTCTCTGCAACAAATTTTTGGGGATGACTCTCCACCCAACCGTAGGCTCAACTTCATATAATATTTCTATAGTTGACCACCCTTGATCCCTCAATCAACTACTATTGCAATGGAATCCTTCCAAATAATGAATGAATTCTTCTCATATCCCTTTTCATTCATTAAATAGAAAAAAATGTTCCAAAAATGGAAGGGGATTGGAAAGCGATCCACATGCACACAATCCATGTGTCAACATGCCAACTTTTATTTCTTTGTCTTAAATTTTACTTAACTCAACCTTTTTCTTAATTTAACTCTTGCTTGATTTATGCATTTTTACATTTTGTTAGCTTACTTATTCTTACTATATAAATATAACCCTCAGTTATTATATTTTATTTATTTACTATTATTATCTTGTTCTTTTATTATTATTTATTTTCTATATTATATTTTCCTTATTATTTGTTGTTTTATTTATTTATATATTATTATTTTTTAAATTATTATTATTATTAATACGGGGCATTACATACTCCCCCTCTTTAAGGAACTTCGTCCCAAAGTTAAGTTGAATCATTTAACTTTTTATTTTATTTTATTTAGTTATTCATTACTTCATGTTTTCCCTACACCCTTTTTTGAACTAGTATACTAGTAGGCATCAAAAGTTACACATCACTGGGGAAATCCCAATGAATCTCAAGCCCTTTTTCCAAACTTTTAGAACTAGGCATAAAGCCTCATTAGTCTATACCGTAGCCCCAACGATTAGACCTTATCTGCCCCAAGGCAGGAATCCGGTCTTAGTACTCAATGAATCTGGGCATCTCGCAAGGTTGGCCCACTCCCTCCACACTCACTAAGGTGCACAACCCCAAGCATCAAATTCCTCATGCCCCTGTTGGCATTATGATACATGTGTTGTACTTGATGGCAACCCACTTGTAGTAGAACAACTCACTTGTATATGTTAACTAGATGAATATACATAACTAGATGAATCTACATGAGAGATATCAGAAGTGAAAGAATGCATGGCAGTTGTGTTTACAGATGTGACAAAATACATGGCAGTTCAAAGGAATCAGTTCAGAAGTAATGTACAATGGAAAATCTCATTATAATAGGTCTATTTAGAGGTAAAAAAGTCATGGTACAAAATAATAGGATGACGGAACAAAGGACTACATATCACAATCAAGAAGTTGAAGAAAAAGGACATTTTTAGGTATGCTAAGTTGTATACACGGGTTCACTGCACAAAAGGGCATGTACACGCGGGTTCACTATACAAAAAGAGCGAATACATATGCACGCATTTTCATAGAAGAAAAATCACGTATGGGATGAAAAATTAAGGAAATTAAGGTGAAAGAATACCAAGGGTCAATACCATGGTATTAGCCCACAATATTGAGTGGAGTAACGGTTATTTGATCACGTCTAAGAATACCACAGTCTCTAAGTGTTGTTATGATCCGAGGTATTGAGAAAGGCTAAAACTATATAAGGAGGAGAAGATCAAAGGGCTAAGTTCACAAGTAATGAATATCTTATGAAGTGTTAGATCAAAAGCAAATATGCCTGTTATGGGTTTCTAATGCTTTGCTTGATCTAGACTAAATATGCACTTGAGTGTTTGATGATGGATGAGATCTAATGATGGATCACGATCATAATGACTTATCATTATGTGATTTGATAATGGATGGGCTATATCTGATTGCTAACACATGTTTTATCCTTTATATGTGATGATCTGGGTATGTCTGTAGTCGGGAATTGTAGCGAAGTTATAAGTGAGTATTTGCAGATCTGTACACTAGTTCACTTTGGTGAAGGTGCGTATACATGTTGGTTTGGCTCTTCCAAGTAGAGTATGCAAAATAAAAGCTTGATGTTCAAGGATGACTGATCTATCAGATCAGTGCTGCTGTTTTATTGTTGTCTGTCAATGAAGTCTTCTTACATCTGAAAGTAAAACTGAATGCATAAAGAGTTTGTGTCTCATTGATTAATTGATTGAGAAAGAAGGGTTATCCTTGTTGTTATCTGTTTAGAACTCTATAATATGACAGTAGATCTTCAGAATGTCACGGATTGGTATAGTTTGTGGTTCAGAGGTTTTATGATTCAATATCTTTAGAGGTATACGTAGGTTGGGCTAAAGGAAGTACCATATACACACAGGTTTTCTTCATTAAAGGAGCGTATACATTCTGACACATGCCTTTTGAGGTTACAGTTAGTTCTGGTTGTTGATGCAGTGTTTTGGGTTCAAATCTGTGTACTGGTTACAGTGATCTGTCTATTCTAGTTGATTGGTTGAATTTGATTAAGTTTGAATGAATGGTTGATTTAGTTGTGTCGAAGGTTCAGTGACTATTTGATTCAGTTGTTCAATAATTGTTTTATCTTAGAGGTTTCAGTGATTGATTTATTCAGAGATTAATGATTGGGTTTCAGTTATATCAAAGATTGATGGTTTAGTTTCAGTGATTGGTTAATGCAAATGTATTTGATGGATGTATTGCAGTGGTGATTGACTTTGAGCTTCAATGTTACTAATGGGTCCAGTGTGAAAATTTGATGAAACGTGGCCTTCATATTGTAGTAAGGTGTACCAGGAGTATCCAGTGTGAAAATTATGAAACGTGGTCCCTGGAGGAAGAGAGAAGGTCGTAACCTTCTGTAGGCTGGCACCTACATACTAGTAAACATATCGGTCAGTACAAGAGCCAGGGGGTTGGAGCTCCCTTCTAGTAGCAGCTGGAGAACTAGTGAAGTTTGGAGCCTTCTGTAGGTCGGCGCCTACATACTAGTAAATGGATTGGCTAGTACAAGGGCTAGGGGGTTGTAGCTCCCTTCTAGTAAAAGCTGGAGATGAGAGAAGGTTGTAGCCTTCTACAGGTGGGTGCTTGTGTATTGCTATGATTATGCACCAGTACAAGATTGTAAACATATTTTCTTATTATTAAAAGAAGACAGAGACGACAGCAGCAGGTGGTTTTCACCCACATTGGGTTTCCACCTTAAATCTTGGTGTTCACGTGTGTTGCTTATGCGTGATGGTTTATTCTGTTGTTACTACACATGGTTACTGTTTAATGTTTAATAAAGTTCTAATGCACTGATTAAAGATCAACATATGATGAATTAACTGAATCATAAGTTCATTGGATATATGTTGGTTGCCTTAAGAACAGTTGTGTGCACACGCGAGTTCCCTTCATTGAAGTAGCGTATATAAATCTGATTATGGAAATGAAAAAGTTATTGATTTGTAAATATTGATCCCCCCCCCCCCCCCCCCCCTCTCAATATTATTTCCAACAATTGGTATCAAAGCAGGTCCTTTGGCAGAAGCTTGATCGCTTGAAGGAGATCCGTAGAAACAATGGGAAAGAAGCTAAAGAAGAAAGCACCTCAAAAGAATAAGGCATCCCAAAGGAACTGTGATAGTGGGAGAGACGATTGGGGATTATGTGGAAGCAACTCTTCAGATTCAGAATCACCTCAGAATGAAGATGAACAAGCAAAAGAATTATCAAGTATGAATTTGTTTTCCTCTGGTGATACATTTCTCTGTTCATTTGAAGACAATGAAAGTGACAGCGAAACAACTGAATTTTCTCTTATGGGTGAAAGAGAAAGAAAGCAAATAGAGGCAGAATTTAAAAGGCTCACAAACACAATTATAGATCAAAAAGATCTAATTGATAAAAGGGAATGTGCCTACAAAGAAGAAGTTACCAGGTTAAAAGCCCAATTGGAGGAAGGAAGAAAAATAAAGAAGCAACTCAAAGAAAAGGAAGATCAAAGTCAAAGGTTGCAGGATGAAGTGACATCATTAAGAAATGAAGTGAATAAAAAGAACACAACAACCAAGGAAATTATAGAAAGAACTAGCTACTGTGAAGGTCTTGAAGCTGTGGTCGTTTTTCTAAAAGAAGATCTCAAAAATTCAAATAAACAGAATGAAGAACTACTCCAAGCATTTGAAGAACAAGAAAATGAAGTTCTCGAATTAAGGCAACAAGTGGAAGAAGGAAGAAAAGTTGAAGAAATCATGAAGAAGCAGTATCTTGAAAAGGAAGAGCAATATCAGGTTGAGGTAAATATCCTAAAAGGTAAATTAGAAGAAAAGGAAGCTTTTACGATTTCAAGATAGTACTAAGATTTTTTATGATATTCTTGGTTTTCATGAAACTATTAAAGGTGAATCTAGCTCACAAACTGAAGCAAAGAAATCTAGTGCAAAATTTGAAATGCTCAACAAAGAGATAAGAGGTCCACCCCATCAACAACCAAGGAAAGAAAGTCTTCAAAGAAAATCATTTACTCCTAACTATGGAAGTGATAATCAGTTCTTTCCTCTAATCAACAATGTTGAATGTTTTATATGTCATAATTTTGGACATGTTGCAACCAGATGCAGAAGTAGAATGATTCAAGCTAATAACCATCACACAGAAAGATCATCAACTTCTAGTTACTTTAAAGGATATTGTTTTTCTTGCAATATGTTTGGTCACAACGCCATTAACTGCTATAGAGGGAATATGAAACATATAAGATGTTATGATTGTAACAAGTTTGGGCATATAGCAAAAGAATGCAGGAGAAAAATTTGGCCAACATACCAAAAGGAGCAAACATCATCACACTTCAAGGTATGGAAGAAGAAGGAATTACAACCAGAAATATGTGGCATAGCTCAGTATACAGACAGAACAAACTCAAGAGAAACTGAGAGTATGAAATTTCAGTGTTCTAATTCTCATACGCAGTTATCATGAAGACAAGTCACGTATATATGCGAGTTCGAAGCTGCACAGTCGCGTATATGTTGGTTTGATGAAGAAGCTGTGGAACAGACTTAGGAAAAGGGGTCTGATATGGTTCATTCAATTATCATTTATCTTTTCTGTTCTGATTTATGATGATTATAGTCTATTGATGATATGTAGAAGTGATTTTGACCCTCATAAGTTGTTGATGACTTGATATATAACTAGTTTACGATGATGCCTTGAGGATACTATGATAAAGTCTCAGATGATACTTGTATTGCTTGGGAATACATAGTTGTTATTCAGATCAGATTTATGGATGATTGTGGATGAATTTTCGATGATGCATACAATACATATATGTTTCTTACATGGTGATCTTCATAAGGACAAGGAGAAGTACAAATCTTGAGTACACAAATTCATTATTTGATGATAAGCCACTCATTTCTTTTATTTTGGTGTTAGCATGCCTTCAAAGATGCATAAAGTTGATATGGTGCAGTTATGATGCAGGATTCCTATAGTTCTTGGCTCTCACATGGTTGAGGATTGTTGTTGTTGATGGTATCAAGAAATCTTGGTAAAAGACCATGATCTCGTGGTTTGCTAGATATATAGTTGATGGATACACATTATGTTGGATGCATGGTTTCATATTGACAAATATCATTGGTTGTCCAAGAGAATGGTGTTATTGCAGGTCTCATGAATACATAGCTATTTGAAGACATGGATATTTGGAGACATGGCTTACTAAGTCACATAATGATGATGACTTCTTACTTTATGATGATAGGTTTGATACTCACATATGTTGATTACCATGGTTAATGTTTATCAGATGTGGGATGTTCCCTAGTGATGATACATGGTTAATATATTGAGGGTTCTTGTGGATGGATCATGCAGTTCTTGATGATGATGTTATGATCATAGATGATGACTATGGTGTTTTCACATACATATGATGTGAATGATTTTATGTTACTGTTTGGACATGGAAGGTTATGATAAGGCTCTTTCTTCTAATGAAACAGAGCAAGTTGATCTTGATGAGATCAAGAGGATGAGTTGATATCTACATACGACATACTTTGTCACAGGTTGATGATATTTACATTGTCATATATTGAGAACTGATAATGGACATATATAGGTTGTTGGTCTGGATGCTGCTGAAAGATGCTTACGGTGCAGATCATATATGGTGTATGATAGTTTCTAATGACTATCATGGTCTTGTTTAGGTCTTTGGTCTTTGTTAAAAATGTCACGTATATCATTTGATGTAAAGGTCATATAGAGGCCTGTGATGTAATAATATGTCTTTGTCTGTCATAGTCTTTTAATGAGTCCTTTTGGTCATATAATGTAATTTATACCCCCACTATGCATGGGAAGGATGATGTAATAATTGTTATATTTCAGTCATGTATAAACATTTGGTATATCCCCACTTGGTTGGGTAGATGATTCAAATTTGGTATATCCCCACTTGGTTGGGTAGATGAGTCAAATTTGGTATATCCCCACTTGATTGGGATATTGATGTATGTATGAGTCATTGGTGATAGGAAGGTCATACTCACATAGTTGAGTTATAGAGTCATGTTATTTTTTTAGAAAATATATTTGCAAACTCTACATGTGCTCAGGGGGAGCATGGATGGTATAGTGCATCTCAACATGTACAAAGGGGGAGTTTAATCAGAGAATTCAGCATGTGCCTAGGGGGAGCATGATCAATGTTCATATTAACTGTTCAGATATGAAAGTCTTAATTTTGGTCAACCCTTTACCCTTGATATCAAAGGGGGAGAGTATCTTGGTTCACCCTTTACCCTTGATGTCAAAGAGGGAGAGTATTTTTGTGTTGCTTGTTGTCTCTAACAATTTCTACAGCTTGCAGTAGTCAACACCATGATGGTTGCCATCAAGTCCAAAGAGGGAAATTGTTTTCATTATGATACATGTGTTGTACTTGATGGCAACCCACTTGTAGTAGAACAACTCACTTGTATATGGTAACTAGATGGATCTACATAACTAGATGAATCTACATGAGAGATATCAGAAGTGATAGAATGCATGGAAGTTGTGTTTACAGATGTGAAAAAATATAGGGAAGTTCAGAAGTAATGTACAATGGAAAATCTCATTATAACAAGTCTATTCAGAGGTAACAAAGTCATGGTACAAAAGAATAGGATGAAGGAATAAAGGACTACATATCATAAACAAGAAGTTGAAGAAAAAGGACATATTCAGGTATGTTAAGTTGTATATGTGGGTTCACTATATAAAAAGGGCATGTACATGTTGGTTCGCTATACAAAAAGACCGTATACGTATGCACACACTTTCATAGAATAAAAATCATGTTTGGGATGAAAAATTAAGGAAATTAAGGTGAAAGAATACCAAGGGTCAATACCATGGTACTAGCCCACAATATTGAGTGGAGTAATGATTATTTGATCACGTCTAAGAATACCACATGCTCTAAGTGTTGTTGTGATCCAAGGTATTGAGAAAGGCTAAAACCATATAAAGAGGAGAAGATCAAAGGGCTAAGTGCACAAGTAATGAATATCTTATGAAGTGATGAAAAATTAAGGAAATTAAGGTGAAAGAATACCAAGGGTCAATACCATGGTACTAGCCCACAATATTGAGTGGAGTAATGATTATTTGATCACTTCTAAGAATACCACAGGCTCTAAGTGTTGTTGTGATCCAAGGTATTGAGAAAGGCTAAAACCATATAAAGAGGAGAAGATCAAAGGGCTAAGTGCACAAGTAATGAATATCTTATGAAGTGTTAGATCAAAAGCGAATATGCATGTTATGGGTTTCTGATGCTTTGCTTGATCTAGACTAAATATGCACCTAAATGTTTGATGATGGATGAGATCTAATGATGGATTAGGATCATAATGACTTATCATTATGTGATCTGATAATGGATGGGCTAGATCTAATTGCTAACACATGTTTTATCCTTTATATGTGATGATCCGGATATGTATGTAGTCAGGAATTACAGTGAAGATATAAGTGAATATTTGCATATATGTACGTTGGTTCGCTTTGGTGAAGGTGCATAAACATGCTAGTTTGACTCTTCCAAGTAGCGTATGCAAAAGAAAATCTTGATGTTCAAGGATGACTGATCTATTAGATCAGTGCTGCTTTTTTACTGATGTCTGTCAATGAAGTCTTCTTAGATATGAAAGTAAAATTGAATGCATAAGGAGTTTGTGTCTCATTGATTAATTGATTGAGAAAGAAGGGTGATCCTTGTTGCTATCTGTTTAGAACTCTGTAATATGACAGTGGATCTTCAGAATGTCACTGATTGGTACAGTTTGTGGTTCAGAGGTTTTATGATTCAGTATCTTTAGAGGTATACATAGGTTGGGCTAAAGGAAGTAGCGTATACACACATGTTTTCTTCATTAAAGGAGTGTATACATTTTGACACATGCCTTTTGAGGTTATAGTTAGTTCTTGTTGTTGATGCAATGTTCTAGGTTCAGATCTATGTATTGGTTACAATGATCTGTCTGTTCCAGTTGATTGGTTGAATTTGATTAAGTTTGAATGAATGGTTGATTCAGTTGTGTCGGAGGTTCAGTGACTGTTTGATTTAGTTGTTCAGTGATTGTTTTATGTCAAAGGTTTTAGTGATTGATTGATTCAGAGATTGATGACTGGGTTTCAGTTATATCAGAGATTGATGATTTAGTTTCAGTGATTGGTTGATGCAGATGTATTTGATTGATGTATTGCAGTGGTGATTGACTTTGAGCTTCAATGTTACTAATGGTATCCAGTGTGAAAATTAATGAAACGTGGTCCTTGGAGGAAGAGAGAAGGTCGTATCCTTCTATAGGCCGGCACCTACGTACTAGTAAATGGATCGGCTAGTACAAGAGCTAGGGGGTTGTAGCTCCCTTCCAGTAGAAGCTGGAGAATGAGAGAAGGTTGTAACCTTCTGCAGGTGGGTGCCTGCATACTAGTATGAGTCTACACCAGTACAAGATCGTAAATAGATTTTCTTATTATTAAAAGAAGAAAGAGACGACATCAGCAGGTGGTTTTCACCCACATTGGGTTTCCACCTTAAATCTTGGTGTTCATGTGTGTTGCTTATGTGTGATGGTTTATTCTGTTATTACTGCACATGGTTACTGTTTAATGTTTAATAAAGTTATGATGCACTAAATAAAGATCAACATATGATGAATTAACTAAATCTTAAGTTCACTAGATATACGTTGGTTGCCTTAAGAATAGTTGCGTTCACACGCGTGTTCCCTTCACCAAAGTAGCGTATATAAATATGATTATGGAAATGAAAAAGTTATTGATTTGTAAATACTAATTCACCCCCCCTCTCAGTATTATTTCCAACTGCCCGCTCTGGACTCCCTCATCCCAATCCAATATCAGGCACTCAAACTCCTCAAGATGGTCCCATAGCCCCTCAAGAGCTATACAAGACAAATGAACCATTGACATATGTAGTGTTGATTGAGTCTATCCCCATCCCATATTTTGTTACATATTCTCCCTTGTAGGTATGGGCTCCAATGAGATCATCAAATAAATAGTCCCTGTCAACCCATTTGTGGATTTCTTATCAATCACCACATCTCAACTTACAACCAATGAATTAGTTATAACATCATAATATTATATAAAATAATCCATGTGAAAACTCTTGCATGCCATTATGAGAACATAACATCATTTTTATCACAACATTCTAAATAATAAAAACTACATGCTCATGCATGCCATAAAATCTGCATGCAATTATCATATGCTTCACATCATGAAATACCATCATACGTTATAAAATCAACATATTTGCATCAAAGATATATAACGACATCACAAATAAATGGAACCACATGTCAATATAGGCTCATGTCATAGCACCAAAATATGAGAATCACCTCAATACATATTAAATATAAAGAAATAATATACTAAAATCATTCTTCATAATTCATGAGGAAAAAACAATTTCATTTGCTTGTATAAACAATGAATACCAACTATAAAATAAGATTATTCAACATTCATTTAGGATACAGGTTATCTCATCAATTGTATTAGTGTCACATTGTCATCAAGGTACCAATTAATTTTCAATAATCATTTCCTATTCTTTCAACTAGGAAGTTGACTATTTACACAATAATTATAGTCGTTTAAGTACATTGTTAAACTTCAAAAGAGCCTCATCATCTTGAGCCTTAATCTCTATTCATGTATTCTTCATTCCCCAAGAAAATTTAGCTAAATTCATCATTAATATATTATTGACTGCACGATTATTCTTTAGATAATCAATATCAAAATTAAAATCTTTTGGTTTACATCAATCTACACCTTTTGCTTTCCAATTCCAAGACTATTGTATGCAATAACATATAAAGACTAGTTCATCATGGTTTAATTTTATATCATGCTTAATTCAGTTGCATGAGGGCTTATTGATCCATGGTGATTTATACATCACTTGGTAATTATCCATTTTCATCCTCAAACAGTTTTTCTTATCTCGTCAAATTCCCATCTCAATATCACTTGATCTATTTTATTGTAGATTCCCCTTCTTCAAGTTGGCTATAGATTATTCCCTTTCACTTTTGACTTGTCAACACTAACCTTGACTTAAAATGCGTAGCGTTGAACCACTACTACCTTTATCATCCACCAAAACATTTTATATGCTTGGCATGCTTGGTAACTTCCTCCATTTGCCTTGGTATAAAATTGATAAATTTATTCTATAAAAGCCTCAGTATATCATCAATCCAGTGATGAAACAATGAATGAAATTTAGTCAAGTACACTCTCTATTAGTTGATATTCACTTCTTTTGTCAATTTGTGTGTAGTCCTTCTCAAAGTCTCATTATAAAATTTCCAACAATATTTCTTTCTACACTTCATGCTCAAAGTTTTCTCATTAGTATACATAGTTTATATCCTTTTCCAACAGTTAAACCATCATTATCCTTGAAACATTTTCCTAGTTTATCACTTTTCATTTATCACCAATTACAAGTATTCACAACTTCAATCCTGACACTTTTAAATTATGTAGGTCATCACTATGACCCTTACCAATCTTGTTGTTCAATCCACCCATTAATGTCCTTAAGAAAATTTGCCTCTTAAGATAGGCCTCATAAATTAGTCTTAATCATTAGTACATTGTCACATTTCCCTTCACACTTTAATGTTATACACTTTAAAGAACTGTATGAACTTAATTAGTTGCTTCAATCCTAAAATTTCATATTGTTGTTATTAATATTGGAGCCCTACTCAACTATGAGTTATCTTGGACTTACCATGAAATACTACGTTTATGCTAAGGCATTCCCCCCTTTCTCCACTTGAAAAATATTCCCAAATTTGTTTTTTTGTCCTCGTTATTCCACCATATAAAAATTCATGGTTTTATTGCCATTGTAATCTAAAAAATGATCTTCTCCATTATCTAATCCTTTAACTTCACTGGTTGATTGAAAATATTTTCTTCTTGATATGTGTCATCTTCCATTATACCTTAAAGTGATTCTCATCATGTCTCCTAGCAAAAAACATTCTATGTTTTAACAACAATTTTTCAAATGGTTACTTATTCATGTGCCACCTCAAGAGTATTAAGTTACTTATGACAATAAAAAAAGATTTTATCACGTGGTAGGATAGTTTACTAATTATCATTGACTTCTTATACTTGTTTGTGAAACTTCCACTGACTCCCTTATAGTTCCTTTCTATAACTTTTTTCTATTCACCATCATCATTCCAAGCTGGTCACGATAAGGAGGATTGTTGTATCTTCACTAGAAAATTGACAAGTTCATCACTTTCCATTCTTGCATAAGATAACTTTATTGAAATATTACAACCAACTTTAGGGATCAACTTGGAACTTTCCTTCTATTCTTAAATCCCTTTGTTAATTTGACAGCTTAGTGACAAATTCCAACCATGGGATGAGATTCCTATTTTTGAGACGACTAATTTTTACTATTGAATTGCTCAATTGGACAAGGGAAAGTGTATTTTTGAATTAAATCCCACATGTGCATATTTGATTAGGTCGGCCCTAAAGAAAATTGGACAACCTTGGAAGGTTATAAATACAAGTGACCTTGACCTCATTTGGACATGATCATGAGACATTCTTCTATTCTCTTATTTGGTTTTTCTCGCACGGGTCTGAGGTAAGTTCACAGAGATTGGTTGGCACAGGTTCGGAATTTCAGGATCCGAAGCTCTCATCTCTGTTTTTAGGGTTTTGGGTCTTGAATTTCATGGAGAAATTTCAACCGAAGCCTTTCAAACACATGCATGACACATCTTCCCTACGAATGGAACCTAAGGTTGAATTTCTCACTTGATTGAAGTTTTCACCTATTCACTGCAAAGTTCGGTACTTGACTACTAACAATGACAGTTGACTACATGTTTGTGAATCAGGGTTTTGGATTATTAGAATGGTTGGGTTCATCTTATGGATATTGTTTAGTTTATTTTGTCGGATAATTGTATGGATGAATATATGGACAATTGTACTCTCCTTTGTTGAATCATTCAACTACAATCTGATAAGAAGAATAATTTTAAAAGGTTTTCCCCATAGTGGGTTTTTCCCTGGTCTTCAACCAATCCCGGTGTCTCTATGTGTGAGTGTTTTTCTTCTATTGTTCCTTTATGTAGAGCATTTATGTTGATGATTTTGTTCTTTCTACATAAATACATATGTTGTTGAATAATGTTGTAAATATGAATAATGTTATAATGCTATGGGGTGAATTATGTATGTAAATGATGAAATGCAATTATTAAAGCAAAGAACAATATAGCCCTAAGAAAAATTAACACCCTTGACAATATACTACTTTTTCTTTTTCCATCTACTCTTGTGGAATTACACTTCTATTTCCTTAATATAATCACCTATAAGTTCCCCAAATCTTGTATAAATAGTCAGTTTCATCTTTACTTCCTTAAGTTGCATAGGATGGATAAATGAGTTAAGTGATGGTATAATACTTCACGTCTAATGATCTTTCCTTAATGTCCATAATCAACCCTTACTTACCATTATTTCCCTCTTCAAGTGGTGAAATTATCAAAGCAAGTCAATAGAACAACTCAATAACCTCAAAGTCACTAGAGATCTTGCATAACCTTAACTATTCATCATGATTGCAAGCACTAATATATATATATATTTATATATATATATAATATATATATTATATATAATATATATAGTAAGAGGGAGTCCATACAGGTTGCTTGAATTTTTAATTTTGTGGAAAAACTGTGAACAGTTTTGAAACCAACGTTTCGGACTAGCTTAGTGAGTCCATCATCAGGGCAATGAGATTTGTATTTGAGAAGAGAAAGCGTGAAATTGCAGAGCATTATTAATAGTTATTGAAAAAGATCTTTGATGTTTTCTTCTGTAGTCGGCTTACAAATGATTAATTTAATTACTAATAATTTTATTTATTTATTTAAATAAGTATTAATTTTATTTA
>APFE031203319.1:73619-145810 GCA_000404065.3 Pinus taeda | reverse complement strand
AATAAATAAATAGAACTATTATTAATTAAATTAATCATTTGTAAGCCAACTACAGAAGAAGACATCAGAAATTTTTTCAATAACTATTAATAAGGCTCTGCAATTTCACGCTCTCTCTTCTCAAATACAAATCTCATTGCCCTGAAGATGGACTCACTAAGCTAGTCCGAAACGTCGGTTTCAAAACTGTTCAAACCTAAGTGATGGAGCAACTGACATGTATTCTCTGCTGACAAAACCATCTTGAAAACTATCTAGTGATTTTATAAGTTTACTTCTAGGGCTTTGATAATATTCTTGATAATTGTACCTTCCAAAATATTTACACTCTCTAGCCACATGTCCAAAGTTAGCACATGAAAAATAATAACCATTAAATGAATTAGCGTACCTGGATGGTCTTTTGTATTCATTCTTCTTTGGAGGTAGTGGTGTAGCCTTTTGTTGTCCTTTGTCCTTTATCGCTTCAGCACCATTATTTGGAGATGCAACATCCTTAATCTTCTTTAGTCCTTCTCTTTGATCAATCTTCTCATTAATCATGGTTTTTGAAGTCTTGAGACTTGTGCCTTTTTCACATCGAGCCTTACTTGATTTTTCTGCCTTCATCTTCAGCTGAGCAAATTCTTGATCTTTCTTGTCATTAACCTATAAGTGTTATTTTTTCCAATCCTTGAACTTGTTGATTTCATTAAGAGCATGTCAAGTTCTTCCTGCTTTTGAGAAATGTATTCTTGAAACCAAATTTTCAAGATTTGTCTTCTTCTTTCTATTTCTTCTATTTGTAACTTTAGAAGAGTGACCTTTCTTACTTCTCGGTTGAGAACTTGTATCTATTCCTTCTACCTTCTGTTTTCTTTCTTGAGCCTATCTATTTCTATAATAGTTGTATCTACTTCCTTTTTTATTTTGATCAAATTCAAACACATACCTTTTACCAAATTCCATTTTTTGGATTTTAGGCCTTTCTTTTTCTTTTTTGCTTCCTACATCTAGAGTTTCAATAGAGCAACTTTTTCTTTGAGTGTCTAATCTTCCTTCTCTATGTTCTTCCATTCCAACTCTTCAACCTTCCTGATTGCTTCCAGTTTCACTTTAAGGCTACTGATGATTTACTTTGATTCTTCCTTCTTCTTATAAGGGATTCCGACATGTTCTTTTGCTATCTTCAGTTTTGCTTTCAAAAATTTGACAATTTCTTTTTCACTCTTAAGTTCCTTTATAACTTTGACAATTTCATTTTGAAATTCGATCTTGCTCATCTCTTCATTTTATTTTTTAGGAGCTTCCTTTCTGTTATTTGCAGTAATAGGATCTGAAATTATTTCAATACTTGGAAATTCCTTTGAATGCTTGGCCGGTTGCTTCTTTGATTTTCCCATCCATTGTACTATGAGATCTACCTTTCAGTTGTTAAGCTACTACCAAAGGAACCTCTTCTGATTCCAATTGTTGGAAATAATGAGGGGGTGAATCAATATTTCTTACAATAAGTAACTTGTTAATATTTTTAGGGCATTAGTTAATCTTCAAGAGTATTGAACATTAGCCAGTATTAGATAGAAAAAATAGTAAAAAAACACCATTCGATAATGCACCATAATCAAGATAGTGGACACACAGACTTTTAGGTGGGAAACCCCCTCTAGGTCAAAAAACACTATACACTTCTTAAATGAAGGAGGCTATAACTCCTTAATTCATAGGCTCCTACCCATAGGATGCTCCAACACCCTGTTTCACCAACTGCAACTAGGCAGATGCTCCAATGCCCTAGATCTCAAGCTCCAACCTAACAGATACTCCAACACCTTGTGTACTAGAGGCAACTAAATGGATGCACTAATGCCATTTGTAGGCTACAACCTTCCCTAACACCACCATGCCACCCTAAAGTAATCTCAGGAAACAACATGAAGGTGACTTAAATCACATGTCTTGCACCATCCTACCACCTTGATGAGTATTCAAACCATGTTTCACAATTTTCAGACTAGATCCCCTGTGCTCTGAATCAAAATAAAGTTGTAATGAAGATAATGTTGCTCTACTCAGTATGTATATCACTGAAAATTCCAGGAATCCACACTGCTCAACACTACTCAAACTAACCGCAATATCATACTTCAAGTTATTTTTCACCAAACATACCTATGCTCAATCACAATGCCAAACCAAACCACTGCTCAATCTACACATCACGCTAAGAATTTTCTTTTTCATTAGTTGTAAATCCTAGTTGTAAAAAAGCCATAAATTCATTTCTCTGCAATAAACAATCAATTTGATCATTATATTAGTTCATTTTGTACACATGCAACTTGCAATGGTAAATGTCATTGTATTGCACTGCTCACAAAGGATTATGTGTTCAAAGGCTCATGAGGAAGTTTGTCCAAATCACTATGCCAAGTTATTTATGATGCTTCAAGTACCAGAAACTGATGTCTGATGATGCCTCAATCCAACATGCGTTAGGTCATCCCTATTACCTTCTTGCAATGCTCTCAAACTCCCAAGGAGGTATACTACCATATGTTTTATAGTTGTTCAAATAATCAAAGTTATGGTTCCATGTAAGGTCACTATTGTGCCATTATCTATTCTCAAGATCATTGTTCAAGGATGTTTGTCACAAACCCACATTAATATTGCCATGTCGAGTCACATCAATATCATCAATAATATCATTATTTCAAGATTTTGTGCTTCTCACTGCAAAAATATGAAACCTTTTGACTACTTCTACTAGTGTGTTTACATGCAAATTGCCTTTAAGACACCACATTGAATAGTCTCATTGTTTGTTCATGCATAAGATTACTCTCACTATCTTTAAGTTATTGTTACTATCAATCAAATCAGATTTTATCTTCAATGGCTCAACACTTATGCATTATTCTGCTCATTAATGGCTCACCACCTTTTCATTTTTATATCATTGTCAAGTCTATATGTTATATGTCAAGTCAATGTTTGCTAGGTAAGGTCACAATTGTGTGGAACTTATGTGATACATGTATGAAAGCTACTTAAGAACCCAAGTTTGTATATGTATCAATGATTATATCAACTATGAAGTATTACAACAAAACTTTATGAGAAAGTTACACTCAATTATGTCTTGTGAGTCTTTGTTCACAATAAAATTCGAAATCAATGATTAGCATAGTGCATTTAATCCTTGAAGTTGTTCACTGATACAATGAGATTATTACCACTACCTTATGGTGAGAATTAATGCCATATTTTGACAAGGGGCCCTCTGAAAAAGGTTCCTTCATTCATATATCACATATGTTACTTTTATTCAAGTTGATGCAAATCTTATTGAAACCCAAACTACAAAACCATGATACAAACAAACTGCTTATTCCAAACTTACTAGACAGTTGCACAAGACAACACAATGTAAATCCTTCCTTTAACCAACCAAGGTCCTTCTTCTACCAAGCTGCAAAATGGTTCTTCTTTTAGAAATTTGGTGCCCTAACCATAGGTATGTAACTTCACACTTGATTTATATCTTGATGGTCTTGGACAAAGTTCCTAATTGCAGGTGTAGGAATATCACCCAGAAACAAACCATAAGAGGAGCTAACCAAAATGCACAAGAAACCCTATCACAGGCTTATACTAGGGCTATAATATGGTAAGGAAATAGCTCTGAAATAGAACAAAACAAGAGAAATAAAACCCTTTACCTGTAAGAGGAATCACCCCATACGAATCCTTAAACCAAAATAAAGTAAATGTAATAAATTCCCTTGAAAAGTTCTGCAATTCAATACCCTAAAGAGGGTCAAGGGTTTACAATAGAGGCCTACAATAGTGCCCAAAACAAATCCCAAATGAGGCCACACAAAAAAACACTATAAAAACCCTTTATTTTGGCTTTATTATATAGGTCCAAAGTGTTAGCTAACCACAGGTAATGGTCATAGGTAAGATCCATAGATGTAGCTAAAGGTATGAAATAATATCACTCAAGGAACTTCACTATCCTATCTAGCAAGTGTTCTGCACTCAAATGAATCTCCAACCAAAACTAATCACCAAAATATACCAAACCTTATCTCCTACTAATGATCTGCATTATTTCCTCAAAGATGGCCAAAAAATCTCAAGGGTAACCTCAAGGATAATTCATGTGAAAAGTGCATACCTTGAGGAGGATGTATAATGTCTCTTTCATAAACTAAGGATTAGATGGAAGGGGAATCTTAAGAGAGGCTTTATAAAGTGAATGTTGGATATATTTTACAAGGTAATTTCTAATTCTTCATGCCTTGTATTCTAAATAATGAAGATGTTTCCCATGTGGTGAATGTATTTGTCCCTTTAATGTGCTAAAGGTTACTTCTTATGGGTGAGAAAATGGTTTGATGTCCTTACACAAGGTGATTGTTCCACAAGTCATGATAGAGAGCCCTCATGCTTAATGTATAATTATAAACAACCAACAAAATATTTCCATGTCACCTCCCCTTAGGGTTTCAGCTCAAGAAACTGGGGTCTTCAACTTTAAAGTTGAATATCTCTCAAACCAGGAGGCCTCTCGAGGCATGCCACATACCACTGAAAACATGTCGAAAAGGAGAATCCAATGGCGAGGATATCCAAGATAGACTCATCGATTTACTAGTTCATAAATCTCCAACAAGTTGGGGGTATATCCATTGATTAAGGAACCAAGCCTAGATCTTAGGGTTTTCAACCATCCAACAGTGGAGCTTCCAACTTGATGTAATCTAGAAAAATATAAGAAGTGTTCATTAACTGTTTGATGTCAATGACTAGTGTTTTAGTCAAATTCAAACCCCAGGGTTGATATTAATGACAACACCATCCAACAATCTTGACGTAGAAGAACACCTTTAAATTTGGTGGAAAATGCATAAGTATCACAACTTTAAAATCTCTCAAAGGTTAACATAGTATGGTGCTTGAAACAATAAGGTGATAGAGTCTAGGCCTTGAAACGATGAGAGAAGGAGCATACAAGTGTAAATCATGTGGAGAAATACCAACATTAGGTTGTTTGCAATGTTTAAGAGTGGTGGAAAAATATAGGATTGCTAATTTGAGGTGCAATAGCAAACTAAATAAAATACAGGTAGAGTATGCTTGTTGAAACATAGTATAAAAATGAACACATTTTTTAAATTATTTGACCTCAAGTATAGAGGAGACCATTCAAGTCATTTTTTATGTTAAAGTTTTATTATGAGACTATATGACAAGCAGTGAAATAAGTCTTTGATGATGCAGTGAAATAACTCTCTCTCTCTCTCTCTCTGCTTGTTGAAACATAGTATAAAAATGAACAATTGTATTTATCTTTACAGGACCATTAACAAACACTTCTTGATTGTCACGAGGACCAATCCAATGAGGGGTGGATTTACTCTTGAAGTCCTTAAATTTGGAATCAAAGACCAAATCCTAATAACCAACACTAAATTGCTTTCTCTTAATAAACTCGTCACACCACTTTATTTTTTGTCATTGAATCAAAATAGTTTGTTGTAGGGAATCTTGTCATATTTCATCTAACTCATCTAGTTGCATAATCCTGTGCTTCTAAGCTTTGGTCAAGTCCACTCCTAATTCAATAAAAATTATGAAAGTTTGAATTTGAAATTAAATAGGAAGGACTTGCTTACCATATACCAGTTCATAAAGAGTGAAATCGGTAGTATTATTCGATGTTGTCTTATAGGACCATAAAAGTTCTCAAAATTAATCTATTAGTCCTTTCAATGAAGTTGGAATGTATTGGTTATGATTGTTTCTATGACTTTGTTTGTAGACTCCACCTGACCATTAGCCCGTCAATGGTATGGAGAAGAATTATGATGTTTAATTTTGTATTTTCCAATAACTCGTCTCACAAGCTTTGAAGTAAACTTCACTCAATGTTATAGCTCAATTTGAACCTCTTCGAAAACTAGGCTACCTCTGTGGGTTCTATTTGACATAAACCTTTATGTTGTTTCTAACAGTGTTTCCCAACCTCCTAAACTCACATTGTCAACCCTTAGTCACATGAAAAGGTGAATTAGTGAAATAAATTAAAACAAAACTTCAACCATAAAATAAGACATTAATGATATAAGTGATGTTATTTAAATAATGTCACATGTCCATAGGACTGTGTGTATATTATTATTATTATTATTATTATTATTATTATTATTATTTTATTCTTTCAATGTTGTTAATCACATATAAACAAATATACATATATGCTATAATTAAATGATTAACATCACTAACTAGATATCATAATAATGCATACTACTAATTATTATTAATAATCAGAATTATAACTATGGTGTTCACAAAAAGGGGGGAGGTTGGCGTGCTTTGGAGGATACGAGACTTAATTTTAATGGTATGAATGCACTTGATGCATTGATCATATCGTGATGCCCTTGTAATTTTCTATTATGCAGTTCTCATATATAACATTTTTCTTGTTTTGCTTATTTTGTTTTGTGTTCTCATATGCTGATTTGAATTAATAGTTTTTTCTATTGACTTGATCAATAGTTGGAACTACTATAACATAATTTGGTTCACATTTCCTCTCCGATATAAATACTATTAGATGAATATGAATTGAGATATTTATGTGATTTGTTGTTTAATTGAATTTAAAATGTCTGATGTTGGTAATTTCATTGCAACATTTCATATAAATATAAATATATCAGTAATGTGTTTTATTGTCGTTTTTATTAATTTTAATTTATTTACATGCTTATGTCACGACATCTATTAACTATTTAATCGTTGACATGCTCAACATTGTTTGCTGTAGTCAATAATGAATTTATGTGTCGTTTGATATATATACTACCAGGGGACTATATGTTCATGATACTTATCTTTTGCGGGGTAAATGAGATACAACAATACATGATATTGTGTTGTTCCTTTCCCTTCATTATGATAAGTAATATTTTATCAATGATATAAATATGTTTAATATTCTGTTTGTTTTCTTGTTTTATATTTATGTCATTTGTGTTTCCTTTTCTTTTCGTGATGATGTTATTTATTTGAATTGTATACTTAAAACTTGTATTGGATTCATTGATAATTTATTGCTTATAAGTTTCTTTCACTTCACAACTTAACCACTTATCATTTTAAAACTCTCTCTCTTATGTATAATCTAGCTACATTTACTCGCTATTAAATAAAATCTATATAATAATATTAAATACATGGAATACCCCTTGTGGATAGAGAAGGCCAATCTCTATCCTAAAGTGAGAGGATCACTATATCCTTAGTGAATGTCTTCTTAAATTGTTATTTGTTGCCGGGACAATTTTGGAACCAAAACTTGGCCAATAACAATTTCCCTTGGGAACCCAAATTTGACAAAAATATCTTCAAATAGGAAACTAACTACTGCTTATTTGGTTTCTCATGTTAAGTATTTTTCTTCCACATGTTTTCTAAAATAATTAGTTCAATCTAATATATATTTATTTCCTTTAGATGAAGGATTTATAGGTTCCATAAAATCCAAAGCCCACTTTTTAGAAGGCTCCACGAGAACTTTCAATTGAAGGGGCATTTCATCTATTTCTATTGGTCAACCCATTCATTGACAACTATCACAACTTCTCACATACTTGGAATCTCTAAAGAGAGATGGAAAATAGTATCCAAGATGCAATATTTTGTAAGAAATTCTTTTATCTGCAAAATTTCTCACCACATGGTCAAAATGGAATGATTTTAAAATATCAAATAATTCATCCTCTCTAACACATTCATGTGCTAAGAAAAATTGTCCAATATAGAAAGGTCTCCTTTGATACATGAATATCTAGCACTTCTTTTCATAATTTATTTTTCTCTTCAGGTGAAAAATGAAATGGTAACTTCCATGTGGAAAAATAGAAATATATATCTACAGACCACATATTTCTAATATATATAGAAAATAAATTATCATTGGGGAAATAAGGTTATTAATTTAATAAAGGAAGTTTTCCATGTGATTTTCCTTTCCAAGTCAAACTACGACAGTAATATTAAATTCTCGCAAAAATAATAAACATCTTGTGACTTTACCATTAGTAATATGTTTATTCATTAAATACCTAATGGTAGAATGACCTGTATCGACAAAGACTTCGTAATCAATAACATAGTGTTGGAATTTATTGACAAAATGAATATGTAATATCCTTTTTTCTAACCCCCAAATTTTGTAATGTAATTAAAGGACGATAATGCTATAAGGCTAGCATGGATGTATTTCCATGACTATTTGATGTAAATGTCCTATTTAATTTAATTATAAATTGCTAAAGCCGAAGAAGAAGTAAAACTTATATAGATCCCAAGTTCTAAAAGGATAACTTTCTTGAGGAAGTCAAAAAGGGACAATGGGAAGTTTCCTATCTTCCCTAAATTTAATGATTTTGACCCCTAATGTTTAGGTTGAACCACCAAACTTCCAAAGAAGTTATGAGAGAGATGGGGAAGGAGGTATCTGACTACTTCCAAGCATGTATTTCATACCATGTGGCATGTTTGGGTTGCCTCTGCAACTCGAGAAGCGGCCTCAAACCCCTTATACATGAGGCAATAATCATGGGGCTGATATTATGTAGTGAATGGGAAAGTAAAATTTGTGAAACAATGGGAGGAGACCATGTGTGAATGTGAATCAAGGAACCCATAGGGTGCACGTATGACTGGTGATCCTTGAACTATTATGAACTAACACCTTGTGAACTATACATTGTGTGTATTATGGACATGAGAAGAACTAGAAAGAGGGAAGACCACCAAGGAAACCAAAGGAAGTGGTGAAGGGGTATCCCTTTGTTCTATGCAAGAAATTATTGGACATGCCCTTTTTTGTGAAATACCTAGTTGTGTTAGCTAAGGAAACCAATGAGAAACCCTCAGCCTAAGTTAGCTAACCCAAAAAGAAGTTTGTTGTCTAGTTGTTTTATGCATGAAAAACATAGGAAAGAGAGAATATTGTTGAGGAAATTGTAGGAGGTGGTGAAAGGGTCTCCATCTGTGCTATGCAATCCCCTATTGGCTATACATTGGTATGTGAATAACCCAAATTCACTAGTGGAGAGGCAACACTCATGTTTCATAATTCTTTTTTTGTGTAAGTGAAGGAGAATAACCTTCATATCCTATACCTTGAATTGAACCTTGGTGAAATTTCCTAAGTGAAGCATCCTTCATACTTTGGATATAGCTTAGGGGTGGCCAAAGATAAGAAATTTGTAATGTAGATGTTCCTAAAATTGCGTGGAGAGTGGTAATCCCTTCTTCGACTTACAACAATATTAAGAGGAACATATAAGTGTACTCCTTTCTTGCAAATGAATTGTAAATGTTGTTAAATACTTCATGTTTAAATGCTATGTTGAATTTATTGTGTATGTATGCATTAGTAGGATAAAAGCAGTTGTATTTCCTTATTAAATATGTATCATAAGTGAGTGAAATGCTTAATTTTCTTGGATGTTGTTTTGTATTCCCTTTATGAATATTAATATTGAATGTCAATGAGGATTTTCTCCTATGCAAATTGAGATCATTATGTGTTGTGTGTTCCTAAAATGAGAAGTTATCTTTGGGTCGTAATGGCTACACTCTTTAATGTTTCCTGAATGTGGCCAAATTGATTTGCTATGTGTATTGTAAATTTGCAATAAATATGTGTGGTGGAAGTGCAAATTTGTACATTTCTTGGTTAAAGGCAAAGAAATTATATTGACATGGGAAGAGGAAGAAAAGATTGAAACAAGAGCTGCAAAGATATCTAAAGTTACTTTAGAATATTTAGAGTTTATGGAAGCCTCATTCATAGCCCCTATTCACATGGATTTAAGGGAGCCAGGACCAAGCACCAACCAGAAAGGGGGCCTATCGGCATATTGAGCCCTAGAGGAATTATTAATATGCATTTTGGGAAAAACCAAAAATAGCGTAGTTCTAGTAGATTGTCATAAGTCAAAAAAAATTGCTTCGTTATTTGGGCACATCAAATGATAGCATTAGGATATTGGAACCTCAGAGAAATTGAAGGATTGGAGTATTGGAGTATTGGGATTTCTCGAAGGGTGACATCATGATGATTTCATAAATAGTGACATTGAAATATCATGTGTATGACACATGTCACTTGGATTTGACATTTGTTGGCATGTCAATTATACATCTGAGTAACACATGGAACCTATTAGTGAGTGCCGCATGGAAAAAGACACATGAACCTTTTCCACATGTTAGGAGGTAATTGGATTTTAGAGGATGAAGTGTCAGGTTGAGCTGTCATATTGGCATATTGACATATTGGGACTTTTGAGGAATTTCATTTGAAAAGTCTTATATATCTTGATATCCTGATGTACATGTCAATAATGTTATGTGTCTAGCACATTGAATTTGAAATGTGGCATGATGTGATTAAATGTTAGAAAATGAGGTGGCATGATGAGCTGGCCACTCGCCTATCCAATTGGTGTCTTGTAGCAATTTTCATTTTTAAAGAAATTTATCGATAACTTGGTCAATCATTTGGGTATATTAGCTCTGAGGGTTAGCTCAATTGGTCAAGTACCCGTTGCATAAGAACCTTGCTATGAGAGGTCACAAGGTCAATTGTCCTCGACACCATCAGAGTTAGCCTCTAAAATGAGCCAATGATATTGATCCCTTCATGGATATACACGGGGTCATTTTCATCGATGTAGCAGTCATTGATCTCCAAATTTCGTGAACCATATCGAAAAAAAATCATGTGGGCATATTGGTGTATTGAAGGATATTTGCATATTTCCCTATCAGCCATTCCAATTGTATTGACATATCAACAAACCAAGGTATTTATTCATATACTTGATATCATCATAGTAGAGGAATATCGATGTATCTTCATATCGGTTGTATCGACAATGTGGCATACTAGTCATATTGGATATCAAAACTCCCAGGAGAGAATAAATATGAATATATGGAGAATGTTGATATGGTGAGGACCAACTATGACATGTGAGCCAAGGATGTGGACCAATGTGGAGGAACCAAATGGCCAAGGAAGCTACATATTAGCTATAAGATCATATACAAATGATGATGTGGCCCTAAGGGGAAAAACTTTAAATGGGCATAACTTTATGCATGGAGCTCAAATTGAGATGAAAATTATATTGTTCAAAATATCTCAATGGGTAGAAGAAGATGATAGTACAGGAATTGTGATTTGAGATCATGGAAGAAAGAGGATTTTTTGATAACCCCATCTTCATAATGTACCTTGAAGTTTGGGTCTAATTACACCCCACAAATTTAATATGATATGAGGGGGTTGAGTGTGTTAAAAAATGGTATTAGAGCTAAGATTAAAAACTCAATTGAATGAGCTCTTGAGATATAAAATTATCAAGAAATAAATTGGATATTTGAAATGACGTGATATTAGAGTGGTGTTTGAACATTATACCTAGGTTGACTAGATCTAGAATAAGAAAGTAGAGATCTATCAGAGAAAGCTAAATTTGAATCTCTGTTTTGATGGCTTGGATGCTAATTTTTTAACATATGTCTAAATGTGATACACATTGGTTTTAGGATAGCCTAGGTTCATGTTAGTGTATCCAATGTGACGTAATGTGTTTACTATTAGTTATAACATAAAGAAAAAGAGGAATGCACAAGGTTAAATGCATGGATCAACTAAGTTGGTAAGTAATGTTGAAACATGGGAACAAGAATATTCCAATTTAATTTGTCCTTGAATTAAATTGTGAATTAAAATCGAATTTAGTCTTAACAGCTACTTGGAAATAATTAATTTATTTATTTTAAATTAATTAGTTGGAGAAATTCAAGTTAGAAGTCTTTCTGAAGTCGTGCAAGACTTATCCCTTAAATTAAGGAGATAAGATTGAGTTATATATGAGTTGTAATTAGTTAACTCAGTTTACTGAGTTAAGTCCAGTTAAATTAGTTCCAAATTGTTTGAGAAAAAGATAGTGAGTTAATAGTCAATTGATGCATTAATGCACTCAACTAGTACTACTCCAGTTAACTGAAGATTCCCTCATCAAAAACTCATGCATGCCTATTCTGAGAAAGACCTAGTTGAGATAAATGTTCAAGGACAGTGTACTATCAGTTGCATGTGTTTTCTCATGGAGAAAACTCATGCATGCAGTCAAGAATTTATCCTTAAGGATTGCGTAGTTTTGAAGGATTAGTTTTCCACTTGGTAAGAGGCTAATCATCCACAAGGAACAGCACAATGAAATAGGAGCTTGGAGGGCAGTGAGGAAGGCTGGAGAGAAGCCAAGATTTCCTGTGAGCATCTGTGAGGATTGTACTGAGACCTGGCTAGCTGTGAGAGCTAAGGCTTTGTATAATTCCTATGTATTTCCACTATGTATGATAATACAATAGTGCAGGGTTTTTAGCTGAGGCTTTCCCCAAATTATTTTTATGTGTATTGTGTCATTGACTCTTCTTCTTCTGGTTATATTGTTCAGCTCGATATTTAAGCTTCTGCAATTTGATAGTAGAAGTAGGTTATATTATTCTGCTTTGATTTATATTACATTATCGAGTTAACCTACCATCAGATTTCCTACATGGTATTAAAGTTGGTTTTGTAGAAACTATGCACATGGTATCAGAGTTGTGAACAGTATACTGAGAAGAGAATTTGAAGTTTGAAGTTAGGGGTTGCAAGTGCAAATCGAATTCATATCATACTTCAAGGTTGGCCAATGGCATTCTATGGCTTGATATGCCTTGGAAGGTAGCTCGAATTACATAGCATGGAAATATAGAATGGAGGAAGTATTAGAAGACAATGGCTTGAAGGAATTCATTGATCAAGAAATCCCAAAGCCAGCTTCAACTAATGCACAAGAGTTGGCTGAGTGGAAGAAGTGTGTGGTGAAGGTGAGATGGATCATCCTTGAGGGAGTTCGAGACCATATTGTCTTGAGTCTCCATGGGAAGGATACTCCATTTTCAACGTGGAAGACATTGAAGGAACTCTACTAGAACAGTAGCGACCAGAGGAAATTGGTGCTCAAGGATAAGCTTTGAAGAATCAAGATGGAGAAGGGCAATATTATTTCCACATATCTGAACAATCTCACCACCTAGAGAGATGAGCTTGGTAGTGTTGGAATAACTACTATCGATGATGATATGGTGAGCCTCACTCTCCTTGGCCTTCCAAAGAGTTGGAACAGAACGGGACTCTGTGAATGGAAGGGAAAAACTACTGGATTGAGAACGACTGTGGTCGGATCTTATGCAGGAGGAGATCAGAAGTAACACAAGAGATGGTTTTCCATCCAAGAATGATGATGAAGAAAATATGGCCTTAGCAAGTAAGGCAAGGAAAGGGAAGGGGAAGGCTTCCCATTTCAAATCGAACTCTTCTCATGGAGAGAAGAAGGGTGACATGTCTAAAGTAAGATGCTTTAATTGTCACAAGATGGGACATTATGTGACTAATTTCCCATTGAAGAAGTCCAAGAAGGGATCCTCATAAGGATTGGAAGGTGAGGCATTATCCTCTCAGTTCGAAATGCATTGTACCCTCATCGCATGCATGGTGTCGTTGATGATGGGTTGTGTCCGGTATCCTGATAGTGGAGCCTCATTCCACATTACCGGTGATAAAAAATTATTCAGTGCCTTGGAGGAGAAAGACCTCAAGCTATGCATAGAGATGGGTGACGACGGAAGGTATAGTGTTTTAGGAGTGGGCACGATTGCTTTTTAGAGGGAGCATGGAGCTCCTCTCACCAAATGTGATGTATGTGCCTAGACTGAAGAAGAACTTGGTATCGGTCACAATGTTGGAGGAAAAAGGCTATGATGTTGTCTTTAGTAAAGGAAAGCCGTTCATAAGACACATATCCATGGCTTAGACCGAGAGGATAAGGATTCGGGTGAAGAATCTCTATAAACTAGAGGTAGATGATTGTGAAACATTGAGTACGAAAGTAGAATTGGTGAAAAGCCAAGATATTGGTGAGTTGTGGCACAGGCAGTTGGGCCATTTGCATCATGGGGCTTTGAAGATAATGCAACAGATATCTACAGGACTTCCCAAAGGTAAACTTGAGCAAGTTGACACATGCAAAGGTTGTACCTTGGGAAAGTACACCAAGTATTCCTTTCATGATCGAGACAGTTGAGCAGAGGCTATCCTAAAGCGAGTTCATATTGATTTGTGTGGACCATTCTCGATGGCATCCACAACAAAGCAAAGGTATTATGTCATTTTCATTAATGACTATTCTCGTAAATGCTAGATTTATTTCATGCAAAAGAAGGAACAAACTTTCACAAAGTTTTGTGAGTTCAAAGCTTTGGTCGAGAAAGAGTCAGGAAAGAAGATCAAGGCCTTGAGAAGTGACAACGATGGATAATATGTCTCTCAAGAGTTTTAGGACTTCTGTGCAACAGAAGGAATTAAACAAGAGTTTATGGAAACTCATAACCCACAGCAGAATGGGGTGGCTGAGAGGAAGAACAGAACTATTATAGGGGCAGCACGGGAAATGTTGCATGACTAAGGCCTACCACTTCACTTGTGGCCTGAGGCATGCAACACAATGGTCTATTTGCAGAATAGAAGCCTGCATCACATACTTGGGATGAAGACATTAGAGGAAGCTTTCTCCGGTAAGAGACCAGATGTGGGTCACTTCAGGATCTTTGGCTCATTGGTATATTTCCATGTGACAAAGGATGCACAGAAGAAGCTTGAGCCGACAACAGAGTTGGGGATATTTGTGGGGTACAATGATACACCTCACAACTATCAAGTGTACTTGCCTACCAATCGAAGGACAGTGATTCGCAGAGATCTCAAGTTCGATGAGCAGAAGGCCATGCGAGTTTCCCTTGAGAGGGAGCTCCAACTACAGCCTATCGAGGAATTGTTGGTTCCTAAGGAGGAGGAGCCTCATACTGATGCAGAGCAGCCACATGCTAAGGTTCCAAGATTAGAGACATCCACTCAAGCAGAGTCTTCTAGAAATGGATGGAAGCACACAAGAGAAGCTGACAGATTGTTGGAGGATGCGAGAGAGAATGTGGGAGCACCATCTTCTCAGCGTAGACAGAGGAATTCACCTAAGAGGTACACTAGATAGATGGCCCTTGCTTGGGAATGTGTTGAGATCGAGCCATATTCCTTTTAGGAAGTAGTGCAACAACCGATTTGGGTTGATGCTATGGTGGAGGTGTATGAATCCATATTTCGTAACAATGTTTGGGATGTGGTTCTGAGACTAGAGAACAAGTCAGTTGTGAGTTCTTGTTGGCTTTACAAGGTAAAGAACGTTGTTGATGGTAGTGTGGAGAAGCATAAGGCAAGATTTGTTGCCCGTGGCTTTTCACAACTTGAGAGGATCATGTTGTTGTAGTATATTTCGACAGAGGAGAAAGATGCTAAAATTTTGATAAAGGCATTGTCAAAGTGTAAATTCGAGTTCCATAGAGATAGGATCGGGGTGGCAAATAATCCATTTCTTGTTGAGAGGGAGTGTTGAAATATGGCAACAATAATATTCCAATTTAATTTATCCTTGAATTAAATTGTGAATTAAAATCGAATTCAGTCTTAACAGCTACTTGGAAATAATTAATTAATTAATTTTAAATTAATTAGTTTGAGAAATTCAAGTTAGAAGTCTTTCTGAAGTCATGCAAGAGTTATCCCTTAAATTAAGGAGATAAGATTGAGTTATATTTGAGTTGTAATTAGTTAACTCATTTTACTGAGTTAAGTCCGGTTAAATTAGTTCCAAACTGTTTGAGGAACTAATAGTGAGTTAACAGTCAGTTGATGCATTAATGTACTCAACTAATGCTACTCCAGTTAACTAAAGATTCCCTCATTAAAAACTCATGCATGTCTATTCTAAGAAAGATCTAGTTGAGATAAATGTTCAAGGACAGTGTACTATCAGTTACATGTGTTTTCTCATGGAAAAAACTCATGCATGCAGTCAAGGGTTTATCCTTGAGGATTGCACAGTTTTGAAGGATTGGTTTTCCACTTGGTAAGAGGCTAATCATCCACAAGGAACAACGCAAGGAAATAGGAGCTTGTAGGGCAATGAGGAAGGCTAGAGAGAAGCCAAGATTTCCTGTGAGCATCTGTGAGGATTGTACTGAGAGCTAGCTAGCTGTGAGAGCTAAGGCTTTGTATAATTCCTATGAATTTCCACCATGTATGATAATACAATAGTGTGGGGTTTTTAGCTGTGGCTTTCCCCAAAATATTTTCATGTGTATTGTGCCATTGATTCTTCTTCTTCTGGTTATATTGTTCAGCTCGATCTTTAAGCTTCTGCAAATTGATAGTAGAAGTAGGTTATAGTATTCTGCTTTGATTTATATTGCATTATCGGGTTAACCTATGATCAGATTTTCTACATGGTATTAGATCTAGTTATGTAGAAATTTATACAAGTAAGCATAAGGGTGCTTGAGATGTTTTTGGTAGACATATTAATATCTGGGTTACCTCAATGGTAGGATAAAGGATACATGGTGCTAATGGATGCAAGTGTATGATGGAAGGTTATCTTGGGAAAAAGAGTCATAATGTTGGTTATGGAAGGAGTGAGAAGGGAAGTAAACCCATGAAAATAAGATTTGTTTAAAACTTACAAAAAATAATCAGATGTGATGTAATAAAACATGTGTGCTTGTGTATGAGCATCTTATGGTATGTAAAGCATGCCTAAAGGTGCCCTTGAGTATCATGTATAATGCATGGTAATGGATTGAATGATGATGTGTGTATGGAGCTTGAGTAGTTATGGATGCTTCTGTATAAAATTCTCATCCTCTCATGTGGAATCTCTAGCAGCTAAGTTCTTCCACTTAATGTGATACTCTGAAATTGATTGATTATGTAGCTATTAGGTTCTTATTTCTGTGACTGCTTTAGGCTCAAATATGATTTTTCCTTCTTTGTTAAGTTTGGGCAACACTCTTTGAACTGGAAGCTTGTCACTGATAACCTTCTTTAAGCGTGAAACACGGAAAACTAGGTGTACTTGGGAAGATACATGCAACTCCAATTTGTATGCCATAGTACCAATCTTTTGCAACACCTTGTAAGGACCATAGTACTTTGATGATAATTTATTATATTTCTTAGCTTGCTTGAGGGACATTTGTTTGTATGGTTGTAGCTATAAAAATACCCAGTCACCTCCATCCAAACTTGTTTTACTGTGATGTTGATCTTCTTGTTGTTTCATTCAATTTTGCGCCAGAGTGAGATTATCCTTTAAGAGTTGGAGAACTTGTTGTTGATCTCGATGTGATCTTCCACTGCTTGAGCCTTAGAATTTTCTCTTAAAGATGATGTGATGGATGGTGGATGATATCCATAAAGTTCCAGAAATGGGGTCATTTTTGTTGCAGTACGGAAGGAAGTGTTATACCACCATTCAACTAGAGGTAACCACTTAACCCATTATGTTTGTTTATCAAATACAAAGCAACAAAGACATCCTTTCAAACATTTGAAAACTATCTCATTTTTCCCATAAGATTGAGGATGATAAGATGAGCTATGAGCTAATTGACTACCAAGACAAGAAAATAATTCCATCCAAAAATTCCCTGCGAAAATGGTATCTATGTCACTTACAATAATCTTTGGGTTTCCATGTGACTTTTGAATTGTTTCCATAAATGCAGTAGCAACTGTATTGGATTTAAAAGGATGAGATAATGCACAAAATTGTGCATACTTGGTAAGTCTATCAACTACCACCATGATGACACTATTTCCTTCAGAATTGGGTAAACATGTGATAAAATCCATTGAGAATGGTTGAAATCCATTGAGAATGGTTGAAGGTTGTAACAGACCCAGGGTCTTAATTGTCTCAACTTTATTTTGTTGGAAAACCAAACATTCTGCTACAAACTTCTCAATATAGTATTTAAGGCCATCCCAAAAAAAATCCTTCTTGACCCTGTGGTAAGTTTTTAAAAATATTGAGTGCCCTCCTAAGGGGGAGGTGTGTAATTGTTGAAAAATGCAACAAGAAATTCTCAATTAGATTTTTACTTGATTAAATTGAGAAAAATCGAATTTCCACATCAACAAACAACTTGGATGATGTTAACTTGTGTGACATGGATTGTGTCACCCAATTTACTCAGTAAATTCAAGTTTGAAGAGTTAGAGTTCAGTGTTAAATGTGTGATTGCTAATTTGTAGCAATCAAGGCCAATTATCTAAGGTTGCTTTCAGTTAAACTAGTTCCAACTATTGGAGGAACTAATGGAGAGTCAAGTTGTGCAATGGGACTTCAATAAAACTTAATGATCATCCATTTAATGGATCAATCAACTGAAAATAGCTAGTGCATGCAGAGAATTCGAGTTACCTAGTTGAGGTGGAGATTGCAAGGCAGTGTAGCATTAGTTGTAGACTAGTATTGAGTGTACATGTGTTCCATGTAGTCAGATGATCAACCTAAGGAATTGCGTAAATAAATCTGAGTATTTTCCTAAATAATAGGGGCCTAATTCCTCAAGGAAAAATGCAAGCAAATAGGAGCTCAAGCAGAGGAAAAAAAATGACTAAGTCTGAGTCAGAGGCCTTCAACAACAAAAGAGATAGGCTATGCCCTTGCAGGATGTGCTCAGTTGAGCAAAGAAATTGTAATACATCTCTATTCATTTGATTAATGGAAGCTGACATTGCAATTTTTAGTAGATTTCTTTCCCCATATAAAAGTACTTGTTGTATGTGTGTTTTTTCTTCTTGCATATCTGAGATTGTTTTTCTAAATTGTGAATTAATGTCAGTAGAGCAGTAGAGTAGGTTTGTGTCTTGTGATTTTGATTAAAACTTCATGAGTAGTTACGGATCTACAACATAATTTCTACATGGTATCAGGGCTGGATTCACATTAGAGCAGGAAATTCAAAGTTTTTTTTGAGAGGTTTTAATTTGAAGATCAGTGTAGTAGGATTTATTCAGAGATGAGAAGATGACCTTCAACGGAATAAGGCTAGAGTATGCCTTGGAAGGCACCTCAAATTTTGTTGCGTGGAAGGAACAAATGGAGGTAGTATTGGATGACAATGGATTACTTCAATATGTCAAGACATATATTATGATACCACCAATATCTGATGTCTAGGACATTGCACAATGGAAGAAATATGTAGCCAAGGTGAGGAGAATAATCTTGGAGGGAGTACAAGATCATATTGTCTCAAATCTCCATGGAAAATAAACTTTGTTCGCGATGTGGAAAGCAATGGCATAATTTTTCTAGAATAGTAGTGACCACAGGAAGCGGGTACTCAAGGATAAACTTCGAAGTATCAAGATGTAGAAGAATGGCACTATACAACATTATGTGAGTAGGTTCACACAATGTTGTGACGAACTCGGCAAGGTCGGTGTTACTATCCCTTGTTAGGGAGAAAACTTGAATGCATAAAATATAAAAGTAAGTCATTGTGTATTGTATGTGTAATAAGTAATATTTTTATTATTGATAAACTGGATGGTGGTACAATACCTTCGTGGCAGTTTTCCTATATAGGCATTGATTGGCCATGAAGGGAAAATAGTTATGTTTTTTTACTATTTACCTCTTCATACATAATAATGCTTAATAATTACTTAATTAATTATTATTTTAATATTTAATATTTTTATGAATATTTTATTCATAGCATTTCCACCCCCTTTAGAGAATTTTTTTCCTCAAAGCATAACCAGAAGGGTTTCCTCTAGTTGAACATGTTGCTATGGAGTGCCATCTTTGCATTGACTAATGTAGTCCTCACGGTTATTTGTATCTTCCTTGAAGTTGGGAGTGTTAACACCGTACAACTTATAATGTCATTCTTGCCAGTTAAAATGCATGAATTTTTCTTCAAGGTTTGTAGTATAGCTTCCTAGTTGTATTAACCATTATGCACCTAGAACTACATCCATTTCCTTGAGTGGTAGGGAAAACAGATCTATTTGTAGCTCTAGTTCTTGTACCTGGATTGAAACCTTATTTCATTCCCATATTTCTTCAAACTTTTTCCCAGTAGAAATAAACATGGTCAGGTCCTTGATTGGGCATATACCATCTTGTTACCCAACCATGAAAACAATAACCCAGTATCTATGTGGAAAATTATACAATAGATCCCAAATTTGAGGTCCACTCATGTCACATCCAAGAATATATACAATGTATGTGGGATCATGTACTCATCCGGAAAATGCAAAGGATAAATCAAACTTGAATTCGGTGCCAAGTGTTTCTTCATTATTGTATTTGCCAGCCTAAAGGATCAAACATGGGTATTAAATAATGACTTATGTGAGAAATGGAAGATTTTTTTTATCACTATAAGTATTAAGGAATGGCCAATGTGAGCAGCTAAAGCCTATGAGCAACTACCTATGAACCATAGTATTTGAGAATGTTAATGATGATGCTTGGTTTTATGTTCCATATTTTTCTTGTTTTTTCTCTCTCCTCGTTTCTTGAATGTGAAACAAATGCTTGGTTGTATGTTTCATATTTGTCTTGTTTTTCTCTCTCCTCATTTCTTGAATGTGAAATCTCCAAACGCCATTTCCCGTCTCGTTGTTGTTTCTCGTTTCGTTTACCCTTTCTAGTTTCTAGTAACATAGATTTCAAGCCCTTCCTTCTAGCTTTGGTCGAATTTCTGCATCGCTCTCAACTCCAAAAGCAAGTGATAGAAGGGATGGGTAGAAATCTTGGTACCCGAGATAGAGTTAAAGAGGAAGAAACATTGAGTTAGACACTGCAAGATTCCTCTTGTGGGGTAAAAGGATCACAACAAGGCCATAGTAAGCCCCCGAGAGAGAACGAAGATGCTACCGCATGCAGTGGTAACAATCAGAGTATGGTACAACGCCGTATATTAAGGTCCACCAATGACATCATATTAGAAAAAATCTAAGCATGAAAATATATTGAAACAAAAACAAAAGGGAAACCCTCACTAACTCGTCAGGCCCTTGCTCAATAATCGGGCAACATTTGGGTACGAAAAATCAAGGATCCCTTATTCAAAGTCCCTATTTTCTTTTATATATATCTTCATATTGATGGATGGCTTCGACCCTCCTAAAATGGCCATTGGATGAGTGTTGGGCAGTTGCATTCATTAAACTTCCTAGCAACTGTTTGAAATTTTTTTAATTTAAAACTTTTATACAAAACTTTGACTTTCGCATTTTGTAATTTGGTGCATATGTTTTCCGCTCATGCCACATTTGTTTAAATAAACTACATATTTATTTTCTTTTGATTACATTTCTCAACTATCGCCGTGGATTTATCCTGGACAAGTAATGAAAATAAGATATGTTCCAGGGAATTGAACATATGTTTTTCCATCACTTGTATCAATATACTTTGACAGCATGGGCATGGAAACCCGAACCCATCACTTCATCGCACTATGACCGATAGAGAATTTCCTAGATATTGAGCACTACACATAGCCCATATCATTTGAAGATATATTGGTGTTATTCTTTCACCTTAAGATGGATATATATTTGTTTTATTGCAGTAGGGAAACAACCGCTACATTCGAAACATCAAATTTACTCAAAGGAAAAAACTATTTTTCCTATACAACCACGTTGAGAGTAATAAGTATCTTCCCATGTGTCATCATAGCAACAAATTCAATTTTTCTAATTCATCGTGTTTCTCATTCTAGTGGCTGCCATTATTGTGCAAGTTTCTCCTGTCACTTATTGCCTCCATGAAAGTTGATAAGAAAATGCTAAGACAATGCTAAATATCAAATTTTAGAAAACATTCTGAAAACCTTTTTGATCCATTTTCTAACATGGTCCACAATCTGCTTTGATAGTACTACAATGTATCTCTTCCAAAACTTGATTGTCTTTCATAGCTGAACAACTAATTTGATAAATTATCTCTTTAAATATGTCTTGGACTCGAACGTTATTGGATGTTCTTGAATATGGGCCAAGTGTTCACCCAAAATGTCCAAACATAGCAATAACAACACATAGTGTAACAGAAATATTCATCCTCATCCAATTATTAAATGCAAAAATATTCCTCTAAAAGTTTGGATTTCCTATACACTGGGGCTATTACTTATATAACCCCTGGTTTTAGTTTCTCTTGCATGTTTGGCAATTCAGCTGGAATATGTCAAAATATAGAGTTCCTTGATGTCTTCACTCCAACTTCTTGGATGCCATCTCAAAGAAAGGCTCAAAGGATATTCCAAATATTATCTTTAGAGGTGGCCATTTCGACCCGAAAGGCGAAGTATACATGCCATCAGTCACACTCTTCTATACATGTGTACATTACCAGAAATTTATCATCAATAAATATTTTTGCAAGACAATAATTGTTCAAATAAATTTCTGAGACGTTCTGGAAATCTAAAGAGATTTCCTTATAAAGCTCAAGTTCAGCAAAGCATCCAACATATGGATCATGAAACAGTGGATCCTCACACTAATATATTCACCATGGGACTGACACAAAGAAATAAAATTTGTAAACTCCCTCATGTAGATGAGAAAGTGGTGTTGGAAACTCTCCACGTTAGAATTGACATTCTTACCATATTCAAATGGTGTCCTTCCTCAATGTAAACAATTCTTCAATAATATGGCCACTCTCCCACATGTGTCACTTCTCCCAATCCTCACGCTTAATTGGCATACTGCACCTATGCATTTCATTCGACAATGCATATGTCCTGGGACTTTATATCCACTGTAGTGGGCCTTCATCCCTCTTCTATTACAAAGAAGACTTCTCAGGTTAGGGGAAATCACAACTCCCTGCCCTCCCTCATTTCAATGCAACACGAAAATATTTTCTTGCTCTCTTTCCATTTCACGGCAGTCCTTCAATCAGAAATCTCAATTTCAAGCCCTTCCTTCCAGCTTTGGTTGAATATTTTCATTTCTATCAACTCCAAAAGTAGGTGATAGGAAGGATGGGTAGAAGGCTTGGTACCCAAGCTAGAGTTAAAGAGGAAGAAACATTGAGTCAAACACTAGAAGATTCCTCTCGTGGGGTAAAAGGATCACAACAACGCCACAGTAAGCCCCTGAGAGAGAAAGAAGATGCTACTGCATGCAGTGGTAACAATCAGAGTATGGTGCAACACTGTATATTAAGGTACCATTATCATCCCCTCAAGACTTCGATCGTTGAGGAGAGAGAAAATATTTTAAAAGCAGAATATGGCAAATTTGAGGCTATAATTAGCAAACTGGAAAGCTTGCACAATTTTGTTTAGAGACCTCATGAGCAAGTTACAAATGTTGATACACTCTTTGATATCACATCCACACTCCTCGCTACTATTAACAGATCACAAAACAATGATGGTGATACTCCAGTTGATTTCATTAGTAGTGATATTCTAAGAAACTATAGTGACCAGGCATATGGAAGCAGGTCTTTGGAAGGAAATAACGATCAAACCCAAATATCATGGAGAAATATTGGGCTTTTAGATGCTTCTATTTTCCAGCATGTGGCAGGAATTTGCACTATGCTTGGACAAATGGATAATGAACCCAAGTAAAGGAAATCTATAGTACAGAGAAAATAGACTAAGCTGACAAAAAGCACTTGAACTGAAGCAGTGAAAGAGTCGCAAGAAGATGAAAAATCAGAAACAGAAAAGAATATGGCAAGCATATTTAACATTTTGCGAAAACAAAAGCAAGCCATATTAGAGAATATGGTTCTAAATAGAATATGATTTTCCCAGACAGTAGAAAACATCTTTGCATTATCATTTCTAGTAAAGGATGGTAGAGTTGAAATAAATGTCAATGAAAATGGAAAACATTTTGTTGTCCCCAAAAATAAATGGCATCTGGAGAAGCTTCTTACAACCAATTTGTTTTTCGGTTTGATTTTAAAGACTAGAAGTTGATGATGGAAGATGTTAAAAGTGGTGACGAGTTGATGCCTCACAGAACCAATCCACTTATGATTCCTTGTTTTGAGAAGGCGACAGAGACTCCTATCAGAGAGATGACAAGAAACAGGGGCAGAGTGGTACTTGCAACTCTTGAGGTGCAGGAGGATGAATGTGGAAGTGATGATAGTCGTCGAGGTCTTCAAATACCAGCACCAAAGAAGTGAAATAAGTGTCTCCTATGACTTTTGCTACTCTTTTGGGTGTTTTTTGTTGGAAACTATCTATGTTTCTATCAGTGCAATGTAATTCATACAGGAAGCTAATCTTTAATTTAATAAATCTGGTATATAAACAATGCTATCTTGTTCTCATAATTAGTTATAATTAAGTTTACTAGCAATGCAAACCCCTGGTCATGTAATACACCCCTTTAGGCATGGTTCCAAAGCCGGGGCAGAAGACTGGCATCATGTAAAAGGAAATTGTTAATGTAAGATGTTAAGTTTGATTTGTTAAACCATGATTAGTCTCCTTGTGACAGTATGTTGTAATTTTATGTTTGAAAAGTATTTTGAGATACCACACAAGAACAAATTTTCCGATTGTGTAGTTGGTTTAATTTGAGAATACATAGAGATGAGAGTAGGGTAAGGCCAGGCGAAAATAGATGTAAATACAAAGGTTCAAAAAACTAGCTAGCAGCCCTTACCATACCCAAACCCTTTTACTGGCCCTATAGGGATAGAGAGATCTACCCAAAGGCGTGTGGAGAATAAGTAGGGATATGCATGCTCTGGATTGACTAATTTCTTAAGCCTAGCTCAAGCAGGCGCAACTAGTAGATGGCAAGAGATTGGGAATATATATCTATTAAGTATGTGTATATGAAATTCATTATGTCCCGTTTTGATTTTCAAGGTGGGAGGAATGCAATGGAGAAAGGGAAATCGTATTTGTCCTCTATATCCCACTTATCAGGACACTAGGATAAGTCCCAATAATAATAGTTGGGTTCACTCATCAGTATATGATTATAAGAGGTCATCATGAACTTTGTTAAGCTAAGTCATCCTTTAGTGAGTTTCATCCTTTAGTTGAAGCTTCAAGCAAGATACTCGACCTCTTTTCAACCCTTCAGTCTTCCTAGAATAGCTACAGAACAACCCTATTTAACCCACGTTGAATGCCTCTTCATGCTGTGATCTTAAACTTCAAACTTCAGCCCTTCTCCCTACAAGAGCACCCAAGAACAACACGCAAGACAACCTCTCTTTCACACGTTGTACCTACAGTAAAACATAAGACTTCCACATTGCTTCTAGGGCTTCTTTCTTGTTGTCTTATGGATCCTTCTTGTAGTGGTTAGGGCCTCCCTTTAACTACATCTAGGGCCTCTCTGAGTGCTTCTTTAGACCTTCCTTGACTATGAATATATGCTTCTTCTTGATGGCTAATAAGGGCCTCCCTCTTGCTATGAATTAAGGCCTCCTTTGCTGTGGATAAGAGCCTTCCTTTTGCTGCATATCTAGCCTCTCTTAACTGTGTCTTTATGCCTCTCTTGACTGCATCTTAGGCCTCTCTCTAGACTACGTCTTAGGCCTCTCTCTTGTTGTGGCTAAGCCTCCTTTTGACTATGATTAGGGCTGCCTTTTACTGCAACTAGGGCTTCCTTGTTTACTGTGGCTAGAGCTCCTTCAAGACTGTGTCTAGGTCTCCCTTCATGACTGCAACTAGGGCTCCTTTGTGACGGCAACAAGGGCTCGCACTATTGCAACTTGCTAGACTCGGCAACTAGGACTCCTGCACTGTAGCACTCTCTACTGCTTCATCCGCATCTGTCTCTACCCACATCCGCCAATCCTGCTACTCTCTCTTCGGGGCTCCCGTAGCAAGGTATAATCCAAGAGGTTGGGTACCTCAAGTATCTTCCCCTCATCGCTTGTAGTCCTCTTGAATACAGTTCAATGTCTCCCCACCCCTTCTCTAGATATACATGAGCACTCCCTGTAGCCCTAGCATGCCCTGGGACACTACGACGTGAGCACTAGTGCATTAACTATGCTAAAAGGTCACTTTCTTGTTAATTTGACCATGAATATCTCTTCTACAAAGCAATATTTCTTAGCTTTGTTTACGTTAGTGGTTTGATAAGAAAATTTCTACAGTCTCTTCACTGAATTTCTTAAAGTTTTTACATTTATTCTTTTTGACAAAAAAGGGCTAACATTTTACCCTAGCTAAGTAACGACTCTTTAAATAACCTTCTAACTTGGTTCCTTTTTGTTCCATCTAAGCTTGGAAAAGTGTCATGAATTTACATTGAACAATGTAAGAATCTAGTCTTCTCCAGAAACAATCAAGCCAACTCTTTCATTTTGCAAATTACCGACCAATTTTGGACATATTCTTTGAAATTTCTATGTTGAAGGTGTTGGATTTGGGTAAGTGATACAGAATGCACACCTACAGTTCTATTGTTCACCTATTAGACCAGTGAAAATTATAGGCAAAATTGGAAGGGTTGGACATGAATGTTCCAACCATACTCTTATTGGCCTACAATACATAGATTCATAACACATACCTACAATACTATTGTTCACCTATTCTGCTAGTGCATATTGTAGGCAAATTGTTAATGTTGGACTTTGTTCTCTCAAGTTCTCTCACGAGCACTAAAGATGCAACATATTGTGTGCATCCTTAGATATGTTTAACATTGCAAGCTAACTGTTTAAATAAATGCATGTATAAAACTTCTATATTAGCAAAATAACCATCAGTATTTTTTTCTAGCATTTTGGGCTGAATTCACAATAGTATGCTAAAAAGTGTCATTTCAATGTCTGGAAATTAGGATATATAAATGTGAGATATATATACTCCACATCTTTGGGTTATCTCCTTTTCAAATCTTAGTTTTTTTAGGCTACATGTTAATTGCTTGAACTTTGAACTTTGAATAAATTCCTGAATGGAATTCGTAAATACTCAAACGAATGGACTTCATAAGACAACAGTACCATAAATTGTGTTATTTCAAAGATTCGACTTCCATATTTTCACAAAATACAATGTCCTCAATAAATACTTATATGTATAGATACTTATGTTTAGGATTATATATGTGTTGGAGCGGTTCCATTATATTTTACTATAATCCTGATGCTGACAAGCTTTAGCTGACTTTTTTCATCAATTGTTCATAGAATATGCAAAATATTTCATTGTCAAAATTGGCAAAAATTACATTTCTCCTGATTTATTTTTTTATTGTTCATGACAAGATAATCATGTTGTAGGAATGAGGTATCCTACAGTCTGTTTCAATTTGTGGATTTTTTTTCCTCCCATTTTCTTACAAGGATGTAGATTTGATTTTCATGTTGATGGTTTTTGCATGTATCTTATCTAGCCCCAAATGTTGGTAATGGAGCAGATCTTGAGAAGTAGTCGTGGAAACAGACTATCAAAGGTTAATGTTACAATACCACTTCCACCTGGTATCAAAAAAATTTAATGGTAAGTGACTTAAAGAAGAGTTATTTAACGACAGGGTTGAAAGGGAAACCTCATGTCTTAGTTCTAAATCATTTATTTGCGTTTCTTAGCTCTAAGTCATATGTTTTTGAGCTTTACCAGATCAATTATTTCACTAATCCAATATGCATGGATTGTATTTCTCACCCGATGATAGTTACTTGACATGGTTGATATAACATTCAATTGTAGGCCACTTTTATTTTAAGTCAGAGATTTTATTGATTCAAAGGATGTTCATATTTTGATTGGTTTACTTGGAGCTAATTTTTTTTTATAAATTCCATGTGGATGTTATTTTTTTAGGGTGAGCTCTTTTCACTAGTAAGGTCATATGAGTCCTAGAACATAGGTATACAACAAGAACATCTTTTGCCTTTGTTGTGTATATGTTATTCTTTATATCATTGATGGATGGTTATTGATTATGTAAAACAAAGGATGGGAAGGTCTTGTCGATTCTCTTGACAGAACAAAATAAAATGGAGTGGTAGAGTTGTATTTTAAAGGGTGAGCCAAAAATCAGTACTTGAAAGGTAGAACTTGAGAATGGCAAGCTATCTGATCTGGATCTAGAGACACAACAGACCGTGGAAAAAAAATGATGGTATTGACGATTTTTCCAAGAAAATAAGCTCTAATTGTTAGACAACTACCCAAATTTCAGTTATCTGCAATGGAAATAGTGACTCTAGCTTTACTTGTCTAAATAATGACCTTGGCCATTGTCCTATTCATTTCCTATGAATGATTTTGATTTTCAAACTCTAACTAGTTTGTTGTTAAATTAAGTAAAGCTTTGATGACAAACTTATAGTTTTCAAATCTCTTTTCTAAATCTATTTTCTTGAGAGATTTTGTCTTTTTACTTTAGGTACTGTAGATTGCTACTATGTGACATATGTTATGATATAATTTCCTGGATAAATGGATAGATGTGTTGTACAACATAGTCTTTTTAAAATCTAAAGAAACAGTATTTCCAAATAAAAAGTTTATTAATTAAGAACATCTTTTAGACTTCTTTGCTAAGTTAGGATTATATTTTGGTAGGGGATTTTGTGTACACTGATATTGTGTTGTCTCTTTGGCTTTTGTCAGGTAAAAATGCTTAATAAGGAATGTGTTCTTGAGCAGCAGGCACACATCTTATTCTACTATCAACAGGAAACTCCATGGGTTTCAGGCATGGTAACAAAAACGCAGATGTTAGTGGGATATCCAAAGCCCGTGTTGGATGAATTTAATACTACTGATGATTTTTATTCCTTCTCAGATAAAGTCATGAGTCAAATTCAAATCAATAGAAGCAACTCAATAATGAAGGTGAAGCTATTGCTTTCTGTCCAAGTCAATTTCTTTTATTTGTTGGTTGTGGTCATATTTTGAGTGTGGATTTGTGAAATTCCAAATTGCATGTTGGTTTATATATATATATATATTTATATATAATATATATATATATATATATATATATATATATATATATAATATATATATATATAATATATATATATATATAATATAATATATATATATATAATATATATATATATAATATATATATATATATAATTTGTTTTTAATCATATGTCATTCATGGTTTCCAGAGATCCGTGTTACATTTGCACAGAAGTTTAGATATCATTCAAATATCTAAACATCAAACAACAACAACATTGAGATTTTTCTTTCACTAAACCTATAACATATTGCATCTGTCTTCATCAATGTTCTTCTTCCATATGTTATCAACTTATGACATTTCCTTTGCAATATTTGGTGCATTTTCTAGTTATAGGTTATTTATAGATTATAAATGTCTTCAGACTTTCACTTCTAATTGAGTATTCAACTGAACATATTGAGTCTCTTATACATAATTATTTTTCCCTCCACCCACTTTTCATAACTTCCATAACGATTAGGTAGGGACCTGTAGCTTCGATGTTGCTTTGCATGTTTAGTAAAATATTGTCGAGACTTTAATTTATTGAAAGTTGTAGAATTTACAATTTATGAAGTTTCAAGGTCTAATTTTAAAAGTATAATTCTTTAAAGGGTGCTAGCTCAATGGAAGAGCACCTGCTTTACAAGCAAAAGGTTGGTGGTTCGATTCCATCGTGCCCTGGCATGATCCATATGGAATGAGCTTTTGACCATCACCAAGGAGCTTTGGTGACATTTTTCAACAGTCACCAAAATATGAAATGGTGACGGTCAACGAACGCCACCATATATATGCATCAATAGTGACGAACCTTAAAGGCCTGTAACCATAAATCATTGTTGTTGATATGAAATGGTGACGGTCGATGTCCGTCATTATAGTCATTATTCGTGACAAACCTTGAATGTCACCACAACACCTATACTTATGGCAATGCGGCTTTTGGTGAGGGTCAACGAATGTCACTATATATATGCACCAATAGTGACGACCATGAAATATCCATCACAATAAATTGTTGTTGTTCATATGAAATGGTGACGGTCACTATCCGTCATTAAAATCAATATTCGTGACGGACCTTTAATGTCACCATAACACCTATACTTTTGGTGACGCCACCTTTGGTGACATTCAGTTTTTTGTGATGGAGGATATGGCCCGTCACCATTGCTCATATGAAATGGTAACGGTCGCTATCTATCATTATAAATCATTATTGGTGACGGACTTTGAATGTCACTAAAACACCTATACTTTTGGTGACGTTCTGGTTTTAGTGACGAGGGCTATAGCTCGTCACCATTGCTCATATGAAATGGTGACGGTCCATATCCATCATTATAAATCGTTATTGGTGATGGACTTCAAATGTCACTACAACACCTATAGTTTTGGCGACGCGAATTTTGGTGACGTTTAGTTTTCGATGACGAAGGCTCTTTTGACCGTCACCAATGACCTTATGGTGACATTTTTCACCCCTCACCAATTTCCTTTTTTCTTGAAGTGACTCGTCCATCTCATCATCTCAAAATGACCCAGTAGATGAAAATTTACAATTTTTGTCATCATCACTTCACACTATCTCATGGATGACCCTTTCTACAAATTATATGCATGAATTTATGGAAGGTCATCCCCTCTACCTATCCTATGATTGATTGTGACAGCAAGTGAATAAACGAAAATTGATGGATCTTTGTTGACAAGATCCCTTACTTATAAATTTTAATTTGTTCACATATTCTCACAATCAATCATAGGCTAGATAGAGGGGATGGCCTGCCAAAAATTCATGCATATAATCTGTAGAAGGGGTCATCTATGAGACGGTGTGAAGTGATGATGGCAGAGATGGTAAATTTTCACTTGTTGAGCCATTTTGAGATTATGGTGAGAGACCAATGCTAGTCCATTAAAGTTCATAATCATTGATGGGCAATGTGGGGAGGAAAATTTATACATCCCATCATGGACATTATACTCATATGTACTTAAATTTTCATCATAATCACAAACTATTGTGAATTGACAACTAATATATGTTAGAATTTTGTTAGACTATATATATTATAAAATTAAACCAATATATAGATTAGTTAGAATAAATATAGTAAAAAATATTAGATTAGTTAGAATAAATATAGTAAAAAATATTAGATGTGTGAGCATTGAAGCCCCCTATTGCACTAGCTAGTGCAAATCTATTTATGTTCTTGAACTTGTTTAGCTTCAAAAAAATTGGAACTGTTGTCTTCAAAACCTTGCTAAAAACTTCCTTGGTGATGATAGCATCACACATCACTGATTTTCCACACCCTTCAATCTAGCTCAAAGTTGTGGGTTTCTTGTCTACACATAAATTGCTAGAAACGCTCATTAACATCCATGTCATGAAACTCATTTTGAAGGAAATCCAAAGAATTCTTCACACCCTTGGATACCATACTCATCCCCATAGCATCCTTAGTAAATCAATTTGGTCAAATAATCTATGTAAATCCTTTGTTTATTTACAATGTGGCCTAATAACTTACTACTAAAAATATCATTTGATACGATTGAAATAAAATTCTATCTAATATTTGTTTTAAATTTATATTTATATTTATATTTAACAATATAAATATTGCAATACTATATGTTATAGCCATTTTGATCTATGGGTGGCTATATATTTATTGTTGAGAAAAATAGGGCAAACAAAATTAGGGCTTCCATATACTAGATGATTGTTATATCAGATTCATGAATTATGTTGCTACTAATTCTTGTCTTTCAGGAATTCACAGTCCCATGATTATACCATGAATCTATCTTTATATATCAGAGTGCCCAAGGAACCAGGGGTCCTTAAAGTTCCCTCCTTCCATCATGCTTATCAAAATAGAGGATCAACTTATCCTTCTTTCCAAGACGATCAGTTTCCTCTTTTGCCTTCATTTGGGATTCTTCCATCACACATGGGGACCAAAGTTCATCGAAATTGGTTGTTTCCTTTCTTAAGTGTATTTTGGTCACAAAGGAGTTTCATTCCAGAGGAAGTGCATTGAGAACACATGTTATCATTTTTGCATCATTAATTGTTTCACAAGAGCATGCAACTGATTTCTTAGTTGAGACATATTCATAGGATGGGATGCAATGTCTTCTTCAAAAGGAACTCTTGCTTTGTACAACCTACTCCTTAGTGCAATGTTTTTGACCTGAGGTATCCATTGAATACATATTATTCAATCTCTTATAGATTTCCTTTTCCTTATGTAATTCTACCACAAAAGGGATAAAGGTATCTTTTATTGACTCCACCAATATCCTTTGAGCTCTTATCTCATGTTTGAAATATTTGTTCCATGCAAACGTGTCCTTCTTGTCTAGTTTTATAACATTTCCTAGAACATCATCCATGGCATCATTTTCAATGAGGATGAGATCAACCCTCTTCTTCCATCCTTGGTAGTTGGAGGTCCCTTCGAGTTTGTTGCTTCCCTTGCAGAATAAACACATCTTGGATGGCCAAGGGTTAACTTCAACACTTGATTGATGCATTCTTGTGAAAATCGTGATTAAATCATGATTTTTTCCACATGGTGATTTAATTGATCAATTTAATCAGCAATTTCTTCCAAAATGAAAAAATCATGATAAAATCATAAAAATCTCCAAAAAAAATTGTGAAAAAGTTGCAATAAAATCGTAAAAATCGCCCAAAAATCATAAAAATCGTCAAAAAACTATGCATGCTTTAGATATTCAAAAAATTGAAAAAAAAAACTTTTTAATTTTTTTAATGTTGCCAACATTTTGTCGATTTTTACGATTTTTCCTTTTTTGGACCCTTGTCAATTTTATCCCAATCGCGATTTTAGCAACATTGGACTAATGTCTAGGTTGAGTTAGATTTCCTTCTCCAAGATGTTCCAAAAATTGATCCAAATTTACTTCTTGAGATTCCTCTAGGATTGATATATTGCTCCTTCAAAATTTATGAAGTTTCGTTCAAAAAATGAAGATCACTCCTTCTCAAGGATGACAAACATCCATAGGGTTTTTCCAAATTTTACAGAGATATAGAAGATGATAAGTGCCTTTTCCAAGTGTGCTCAAAACTGTTGGCTTCAACACAGAGCCTTACTATTGCCTTCTTGAACCCAAAATTGACTTGGAGCACAAATTTCAAATTGTCTTCATGACAAGTATTGAAGAATATTGCACAGTGAATAGACTTCTCAATGGTATACTTAGAAATTCTAGATCAACTCTCTTGATTGTTCGTGCTTCAAAGAACAAATATATGTGTGTGTGTGTGTGTGTGTGTGTGTGTGTGTGTGTGTGTGTGTGTGTGTGGTGACTACATTCTTGTGCCACAATGTCTAGTTTTCACAAAATCGATCTTACAAAGACTATAGGGTAACTATGTCACAAGGATATATGTTTGCAATATTTACTTTGACTGTAGATGAGATCCACCCTTCCAGAATGCCTTCAAAATTGTTCTAGTTTTGCATAGAGATATAGATGAATCTTAGTCTTCTTTGAGATGAAGAGTTTGTACCTTTAACAAGAGTAGTATGCCTAGAACTACTTGTATCCTTCATTGAGTTCTATAAGGTTGAGTATCAAGCCTTCAATGTTACATGTATGCCCAAAAGGGGTCTCAAGACTCTTCTTGTCTCAATATTCACAACCTAGAATAAGCCCACGAAAATGCCTAGAACTTCATAAATGAGGCTATTACTGTAAGTTCGGCTTCATGAGATGGTGAAACAGTCCTAACCAATGTCTAGAATCTTACTCCCTTTGCCAAAGGTCTCATCCTTCTTAGAGATAATGAATTAGGCCTATGGCCTCTTTGAAGCAAGATAAAAAATCACACTTGGATATACACATTTTAGAGGTCTTGACACTTAGAATAGGGCTAATTATGTTTCATAGTAATTCGATCTTATTTGAGATGGGTTTGGCTTTCCAATAGCTTGAGAGTAGGCCTCCTGGACCCTTAAAACAAAGTTTTAATGCTCTATAACTTCTTCATTGCCTTGAGTTCTATATCTGGTGACTAGGCCTTAAAAATGTCCCCAAAATTTGAGTCTAGCATTCTATAGGATCTTGGCCTAGGAGGAATGAATTCTTTGTGAATATTGTAGCCTCTAGTGACCTTCTACTTTTCCCTTATACACATGATCTTAGCTCTGATATGATGTTGAGAAAACAAGGGAAACAAAATTAGTGTTTCTTTTAAATGTTTTATATTATTACACTTCCAATTCTTTGATATTAGATCAGTCCATCATCATTATTATTATGTTTTGTTTATCATGACAATGCCAAATTGTATGGGTCTTCTTATCCCAAATTCGGTGGCTCGTGAGGCTCACACTAGCTCTTTTCCTATTGGCACACTTTTATAGCTAAGACAATCTGTGGGAGAGTTTTAAGGCCTATTTGATTCTCCTAAAACTAATCTAGAAGTGATTAACTATGATAGTGTGTAAGCTCTATAGATATACCTTTTTGGGCCTATTTAGAAATCTTCGTTGGACAATTTCAGTAGTCCCTTTTGAGCCCTTCCTATAGCTAATCCAAGACACTTTTGAAGGATTTATTTGAGGTTTTTCGTGGGTTTTACAAAGGTTATTGCTAAGGAATTTATCTATGCCTACTTGACCCTACTTGTTGCAAACTCTCATGGAAAATTTTGTGACAAATATGTAGTTCAGTTTGGGCATAATCCTCACCATGAAAACCTTTCTAAGCTAAGCTACCTCTTTGTGGTTAAGATATGAACTATATATATGTATACGTATACGTATACGTATACGTATACGTATATGTATATGTATATATATATATAGATGTTTTGGTGACTACACTCTTGGCCACAGTGTCTGGTTTTCACAAAATCAATCTTACAAAGACTATAGGGTAACTATGTCACAAGGATATATGTTTGCAATATTCACTTTGACTGTAAATGAGATCCACCCTTCCAGAATGCCTTCAAAATTGTTCTAGTTTTGAATAGAGATATAGATGAATCTTAGTCTTCTTTGAGATGAAGAGTTTGTACCTTTAGCAAGATTAGTATGCCTAGAACTACTTGTATCCTTCATTGAGTTCTATAAGGTTGAGTATCAAGCCTTCAATGTTACATGTATGCCCAAAAGGGGTCTCAAGACTCTTCTTGTCTCAATATTCACAACCTAGAATAAGCCCACGAAAATGCCTAGAACTTCAGAAATGAGGCTATTACTGTAAGTTAAGCTTCATGAGATGGTGAAAACAATCCTAACCAATGTCTAGAATCCTACTCCCTTTGCCAAAGGTCTCATCCTTCTTAGAGATAATGAATTAGGCCTATGGCCTCTTTGAAGCAATATAAAAAATCACACTTTGATATACACATTTTAGAGGTCTTAACACTTAGAATAGGGCTAATTATGTTTCATAGTAATTCGATCTTATTTGAGATGGGTTTGGCTTTCCAATAGCTTGAGAGTAGGCCTCTTGGACCCTTAAAACAGAGTTTCAATGCTCTATAACTTCTTCACTGCCTTGAGTTCTATATCTGGTGACTAGGCCTTAATAATGTCTCCAAAATTTGAGTCTATCATTCTATAGGATCTTGGCCTAGGAGGAATGAATTCTTTGTGAATATTGTAGCCTCTAGTGACCTTCTACTTTTCCCTTATACACATGACCTTAGCTCTGATACGATGTTGAGAAAACAAGGGAAACAAAATTAGTGTTTCTTTTAAATGTTTTATATTATTACATTTCCAATTCTTTGATATTAGATCAATCCATCATCATTATTATTATGTTTTATTTATCATGACAATGCCAAATTGTATAGGTCCTCCTATCCCAAATTCGGTGGCTCGTGAGGCTCACACTAGCTCTTTTCCTATTGGCACACTTTTATAGCTAAGACAGTTCGTGGGAGAGTTTTAAGGCCTATTTGATTCTCCTAAAACTAATCTAGAAGTGATTGACTATGATAGTGTGTAAGCTCTATAGATATACCTTTTTGGGCCTATTTAGAAATCTTCGTTGGACAATTTTAGTTGTCCCTTTTGAGCCCTTCCTGTAGCTGATCCAAGACACTTTTGAAGGATTTATTTGAGGTTTTTCGTGGGTTTTACAGAGGTTATTGCTAAGGAATTTATCTAAGCCTACTTGACCCTACTTGTTGCAGACTCTCATGGAAAATTTTGTGACAAATATGTAGTTCAGTTTGGGCATAATCCTCACCATGAAAACCTTTCTAAGCTAAGCTACCTCTTTATGGTTAAGATATGAACTATAATGAAATTGAACAATTACCATGTATGGTGGACAACCATAAGTGGCTCATATTTTGGAGCACGTATTATCCATTAAATTCCTCATATTTTTGTATTATCCATTAAATTCCTCAGATCGTTGTATATATACATTGATACCATATGGGTTGCATAATTTAATCAAAGGTTTACTATATGCAAAAAATGGTTTCCAAATGTCATGTAAAAAGCCAAAGATCACTTCCATTTCAATATATATCATGTTGTATAAATTTATTTGTGCCACATGCATTGAATTATTCTTTAGACCTTATCATATATTCAGGATTTGAGATATTGTCAAACAAACATGTTTCATTACCCTTTCAATGTGGTAAATGCCAAGAGTCAAGACTTATGATTTACAATATCACGCATGTTTGGTATATAATGTGCCTTGTTATATGATAAGCTTCGAGTTTGAGTATTTCAGAATCAACATGATATGGTAAGAATTGTTGATGGATTAACCACCAAACCTTTTTCCCGATGACCCCTTCTTAAAATTTGCAAAGAATGGATGCAAATACATTCAAAATTTTGAGCCTTAATTTCTTGAACTCATGTTATTCATAGTCATCATAAGAGGCTCGTAATCATCAAATGCATTACAAATGAAACAATTTTTTTGAAGTAGCAACTACCATTTCTAATGATATATTTGCTTTATGGAAACATTGTTACTTCATGGAGTTTCTAACATAATTTTTTCATATTGTTGAATGCTGAAATAGTTATATAAACAATTTAATTTATGATCATAAAATGATTTATTTGTTTGGAAGGACATTTTATCAACTTACCACCTTTAATGTTGTGTTGCAATCACACATAATACGTACAAGCAATATGAAATTTCTTATAGCAACCAAAATAAGACAAAATTGAAAATTTATCTCCTTATTACACCAAGGGACAACGGACCCCATCTACCATATTTTAATTAGAGTTTGTTTTTTAAACTTTAACTTTGTTTTGAGGATGAGGAATTGCAGACATTTGCAATGGTTTGCATCCTTTAGGGTAGGTGACTTAACAAATCCTTTTGGTGATGAAGCCTTATATATGTGTTTAGTCCAGATACACTTGACAAAAATGCTCCCACTAAATGTTTAATATTTCTAACTCGACTAACATTATCATTTTAATGGGTCCATGGTGATACAACCGTGTATCATGGTTCTCCCATTTTCTAATAGTCACGACCATTTTTGTTAGACTTTTAAGAAGATAAAATAGCATATTTAATAGTTTTCATTCCTTAAGATCCATCAAAATACATACATGGTAATAGTAGGTCATATTATAGCTAATTTTGTACGTGAAAAACTTATGGATGGAAAAATGTATGTAATTCCATGGCTGAGATAACACATCCCCATAAATTTCCCTTCTATAAATCTAAGAATAGAGAGGGTTTTTCAAGGAACTAAGCCTAATTTTCAATCAAAATTTTGATGTTATTTGACCACATCTCTCCCTGTTAAGTGAGGTTGTTTATCAAGCTTATGGACTCCTTTGTAATGATAATGGATAATTTTCAAACTAGGGATCATGCTCCATTGAAATTCTGAGCAAAATCTAGAGAAACTTTCCTATCAAAGCCTTTGAATTTTTCAAGAAAACTGAGCCAACTAGGTCGTGTGAAAATATTCATAACAATTGAGTTGGCCATTATGGCCTATGTGTTATCTGGTTCATACTTGTTTAAAAAACCTTGCATTTTTAGATGCCTATATTTGGAAGATTTTCTATTGATGAAAGTTTGAAATAGAAGTAGTTTTCCATTCTCAAACTTGAAGCTATTGATTAATTTGGGAGGTAATGCCAATTTTTTCATGAATGGGTGTGGTCAAATAACAAAAAATAAGTATATGTGTGGAGAATAAAATCATTAATCTACTATGATGTCGCATCATGGTATGGAATAGCCATAAATCATGAAACATTAAGGTTTAATAGGGCTATCAAAGCATTACATAATGTACTACAGAATTAGACTAAGGTTACATAACTTTATAAAATGCTCATCAAATTATCTTATAGTTGCATAATATATACCATGGATCTTGCAAGGTGGACTTATACCAAAGCGTGTTGTATTGATTGAACCAATAAAATGCGTAAAAGTAACAATGATTGAGATAAAAAGCCGTGAAATTATATTTTTTTATACGCAGGCTTCTATCGAATATTCGACGGAACAGGCTAGCCATAGAATATTCAACTCTTGTCGGTCGACATAATCATCGGATAATTCAAATATAACTGACAGAACTAAGCATCAGCCGTATGACACTCCTGTCGAACAGAAATACAAGTGTCGGATATTCGATACACAAACGAAGGAACGTAGCATCGAACATATGACACTCTAACTGGATAGAATTGTTATCTGTTATCCATGAATATTCGACACGACATCGTCATACTGCGTACCCCATATCGATGGAACGACATGTCTGATATTCAAAACTCTCATTGAGCTAATTCAATGTCACACCAATTATCCGACATTGATACATTAAATGGGCCGCTCCATACCGATGAAAGGGAGCATCGAAGAGATAAAACTCTTGTCACACAATCTACGTAGACCATCGACAACTAAATTTCTGTTTTTTCGTCGGACTAACCTAACGAATTGTCGCAATTTTCCAAGTTTAGGGTGACGAAGTGCAACATGGTACCTGTCGGATATTTGACATTTCGTGTGTCAGATATCCGAGAAATTACAACATCGCAAAATTGACTTCAAAACGTCGGTTTTTTATGACAATTTTAGCCATTTTTTGTGTCGGATAATCGATATTTGTATCGTCGAATATTTGACGTTAACTAAATTTTAGACTATTCGACACAATTCCAGCGACAAGTTGTTGAGCACCAATGTGTCGAATAACCAAAGTCACATATCTAACTAATAGCCGTCATATTTTGGCCCCATTTGTATGGAGTTGTCTATAATGCGACTTTTTGGAGATTCCGGTGACGGAATCTGGCGGAAGAAATGTGTTTAAATCTTGATTTTTAGTAGTTAAAATGGTTTTTTAACTGCATATTTGGATTCAGCGCCCTGAAAAATCCCTGGGAGCCATTGATTGTGCAGAAACTAGCTATTAAACTTGGGATTCCAATGAATTGCTGCCGGATTTTGACCGGAAAAATCTGCCGGAAAAGCTTTCAAAAAGTCGCGTTATAGACTACTGCCATTTGTATTAGTGAGGGTTTAAAAGACTTTTTTCTTTTCATTCTGATTATTTAAGGAGAATTCAAAGAAATTGTATTATTTATTATAATAGGGTAAATCACTTTTCTCTTTCTATTTTATTCTTCCATAATCCTATACTACTCATTACTATTTTCAACATCCTTGGATAATGGTCTCGATTTAGTTCTAATTTCTTTTATGCATTCATATAGAGGGTTTTTAAATTCTTCATTAAAAACTTTCTGTTCTAATTTCTTTTATGCATTCATATAGAGGGTTTTTAAATTCTTCATTAAAAACTTTCTGTAAAATTCAAATTTGGAGTTTTGTCTTTTGACATAAAACCAGTGTCAGACCACTTTTAATATATAAATATATATTATGTTTGGTTACTATATTGCACAGTCCAATATTTTTATGTTTTGTAGACATATAATAACTAACTCTTTTTTTTTCTCTTTTTTGTGCAAAGGGTTGTCAAAGGAGTCGTGGTTGCCATAAAAAGGTATTAACCCTTTCTCATATCCAATATTTTTATCTCATTACTCCTTTTTGAGTTTATTATTGCACTAACCTCTACAATTACTATGTTTGTTCCATGTACTAGTTACAGGGTTTGCTCTAGAATGGATTGTTCCCATATAGCGTTACTGGAAATGGAATTCCTAATCTTTAATATTAATGAATGAACTGTTCTTTTCACCAAGTTGGAGAATTCTTCAAACCCTTTGGTTCTACTTATACAAGGGCAATGTGTTTTGTATGAAGACAACATTCAGACTATTTACCTTTGTTATTATCTTCTTTAATTTATTGTATGTAGATTGTGAGACATACAACGCCCCTAGAACTGAAATAATTTTTTTTATGTTATAGGCTCTGAGCCTATTCAATATTTTAAATTGCTATTTAATATTAGAAGTAATTTCTAAATTCTGCGTATTTTTATAAAAGCTTCCTTCGAGGATTCATTTACCCTATTTCATATTCCTTGTGTATAACGGTTCTATGATTTATTTAGGCAATCTCTGAATACGTTTTTGGTGTGTATTATATTCTGCTGATTCAAATAGACATCACAATGATTACTTTAGCAAAGTGGTTATAATTCTTTTTTTTTTGTTTTAACTAATACTTTCTAATATCTCTCCATTGTTCCTATCTCATGGTGTAATTGTTCGTTCATATACTCTGTATTTTTACTCTGAATAGTTGTTATATATATATATTATATATATATATATATATATATATATATATATATATATATATATATAATATATATATATTATTGCATTATACTTTACTTCTCTTTTTCTGGAATAAATATCTTTCATTTTGTTTGTAACTACATATATATGGAAATTTACATAGATATGGAATATTTGACTCTATTGCATCTCTTATTGTTTTTAGTTTCCTATCATTATACATCTCCAAAATTTATGCAGTAATTAAACATACATACATATATATATATATATATACATGGTAATTAGGTTTACATAAATAATTCTTAGGCATCCTAAGAATATATATTCTCTTACACCGACATGAAACACATATAGCTTGTTGTTAGTGTCTACAAGTCTTATAATATTTTCTTTGCACCAGTATTTTGTCATTATGTTCATAATTGCAACAAATTGGTGACCTTCAACCTATGCACTATGCTACTAATTATAATCTTTCTCTCGAATTCAAAAATATATTTTAAAACCATTCATGTTTCTTCTTGTTATCAAATTCTCTTGCATTCAACAATACAAAACACATATATATCGTATTCTTAGACTTAGAAACTTAATAATCCTATTTTCTCTTTGTTTTATCTGAAAATAATTAAGGAACAAGCATAGAATAAAAACGATTTCTCACTTTAACAGTAAAATAATACTAGAGTTAGAGATAAAATCCAAGTATTAGGCTCCTCCCAACCATGACACCACTACACAGCTAATATCCCCCTAAGCAACCAGACCTACAATTCTTTTTCTCCATTCTTTGCTACTTGCTCCTCTTCAGACTCTATTATGCTCTCAGAATAATGAGACAAAAGCAAGTAAAAACATTAGATATTACCCCATCTACCACTCTTCTGGTGGTTAATAACTTCTTCCACCTCACCAATAGGTGACAGGTAGTTATCTACTCATTAATGAGTTCTTGCTTCCCACTCTTGAGGACAACTTCATATCTTCTAGGAAACAATTAATTGGCCAATATCATAATTTTCCATTAAATCTAATCATTCAAATTAGATGCCTAGGACTTATTGATCAGTAAAAACAACTTCACAATTAATTGCAGTCATTTTCTCTTTCAGCCACTTACTCAACAATTAATTTTCTAGGTTTTTTTTTTATTCACAAAATACAAACATTGAAATACCACTCTACGTCATTTATTATCAACATTAAATTTTGTTGATAATTAAAGTATTCACTTGTCTTTAAATGTAACAAACTTTAACCAAAAATAAAATTATACACGTTTAATTACAAAATCCTTAAACTAAGGAATATCACATCCGCCCCCGCTTAAATTTGACACCGCCATGGTGTTTGATTAACATCTTTTTTCTAGAAAAACAACCCATTTTTTTATCAAAACATAGAGGGATATGATTCTTTGAAAGTATATTCCAACTCCCAAGTTGCTTATTTTGGAGTTAAATGATTTCATTAAACCTTCAATTGTGTTAAATCTCTATTCTAGAGCATAACTACTCTCTAATCTAGAATACGCAGTGGAATCGCTAGGAACTCCCCCTCAAGTTCCAATTGTACAACATGTCAATCAAATACATGATAGGGCTCATGTAAATTCTCTTTCAACAAAGAAACATGAAATACATTATGAATTTTAATGTTGTTGGTAGGGCTAGTTGATAAGCTACAAGCCCAACCCTAGATAACACCTCAAAAGGTCCACAATATCTAGGAGATAACTTGGCACAACTTCCAAGTCTGAGTGTGGTCTTCATAGGCTTGACTTTTAAATACACATGATCTCCCACATTAAACTCTTTCTAAGTTATTTTCAAGTCTACGTAACTTTTCTGACAATCTTAGGCTATTTTCAAATTTTGTTTAACTTGCTTGACTACTTCTTCCATTTATTTTAACATGTCTGGTCCTAATACCAATATGTCTTCAGGGTGATCCCAGCTTAGGAGGATCTTGCATATTCTTCCATACATGACTTTGAAAGGGCTCATTTTTAATGAGGTAAGCAAATTCTCCTAAGTGCAAACAATCCTCCCACTTAGTTTTTTTGTCTTTTACATACATCCTTAGCATATCCTCCAATATTTGGTTGCTCCTCTATGTTTGGCCATTAGTTTGAGGATGACGAGATGTACTATCTTTTAACTTTGTTCCCATGTTTTCAAACAACCCTTTCTAAAATTTGGATTTGGATTTTTCATCCCTATATCAAATTACAACTTTAGGTATTCCATGAAATCTAAAATTTCCCTCATGAATATTTCTAAAATGTTATGGCCTTAAAATTGGATTTGACTAGAATGAAGTGTGCTACTTTACTAAGTTTATCAACCGCAGCCATAACGGAATCATGTTGTTTCCTCGTCTTTGGTAGTCTACTGATAAAATCCATTGAAATTGTCTCCCATTTCCATTCTGAAATGGGTATAGGTTGCAATAACCCAACAAGATGTTGATGATATGCTTTAACTTGTTGGCACTCAAGACATTCAGTTACATATTATGTTGCCTATTTTTTCATATTTGACCAATAAAACACAATGCTCAGTGTTTATAGCCAGGATGGCCAGCTATTGGACTTCTTTGCATCTCATCTATGATAAAATGTTTCAATTTATGTCATCATGTACATAAATTTTGCATTTAAACAACAATAAATCTTGGTTTTCTATTGAAAACTCATCTCTCCCCTCCAATTGTTCAATTTTCTGCACTTTCCCTTGATTTTCAAATATTTTGAATCACAATTTTACGCTACTTTGACTTGTTCTACTAACTTTGTTGACAAACTAATTGTTGATGTAACACAAATTTGATTAAGTTTCCTTATTAAGGTGTTAGCTATTCTATTTTATTTTCCCTTGATATGCGTAATCTCAAAATCATATTCACTAATAAATGCTAATCGTCTTGCTTGTCTACCATTTAGATTAGGTTGATCAAATAGACATTTGAGACTAACATTATCTGTCCTTAACTGAAAGTTTCTCCCTATCAGGAAATGTCTCCACATTTTGAATGCATGAATGATGGATTCCAGTTCTAGATCATGATTAGCATAATTTTTCTCATTTTCTTTTAGACTTTCAATTTTCTAGATTCATAACAAATGGCATGACTATCCTGCATCAAAACTACTCATAGGCCCTCCTTACATGCATCTGTAAATACCATGAATTCCTTGATGGGATCAACCAATTTTATAATTAGAGACATAATCAAAAGTTGTTTTAGCTTATCAAAGTTGCCTTGACATTTTTTACTCCACTCAAATTTAATCCCTTTCTTTTGTAGAGAAGTAATTGGATATGCAAATTTGGAAAATTCTTCTATAAATCTCCTACAGTATCCTGTAATTCCCATGAAGGATCTATTTTCTTCTACATTTTTAGGTGTTGGCCACTCCATAATTTCCTTTATATTTTTTGGATCAACTGCAATTCCTTCTTCTAATATTACATGTCCTAGAGAATGAATTTGTTCCTGGTAAAATGAACACTTGTTGAATTTAACATATAGTTATTATCTCTTTGACTTTGAAGAACCATTTGTAAATGTTGGTCAAGCTCTTCTTTACTCTTCGAGTATACCATAATATTGTCTATAAAGACAATTAAAATTTTATCTAGGATTGGTATAAGGACATTTTTCATAAGGCACATGAAGGTAGTTGGTGCATTAGTAAGCCCAAATGGAAGTACTAAAAATTCATAATGCCCATAACGAGTGTGAAATGTTGTTTTATGAATGTCTTCATCCTTAATTCTGATTTTACAATATGATGACCTTAGATTAATTTTAGAGAAAATAGAGGCCCATCTAACTTGATCAAACAAGTCATCTATTCTGGACAAGGGATATTTATTTTTTATAGTCATATTATTTAGTTGTCGATAATCTATGCACAATATCAATGTGCCATATTTCTTTTTCAAAAATAGAACAAGTGCTCCCCTTTTGAATTTTTTTCTCCATTAATTCAAGAATACTCATTATGTATGCAGCCTTGACACTAGAACAACGCTAAGTATAAGATCAATGGTAAAGTCAATATCCCTCCTTGGAGGAAGTCTGGGTATTTCCTCTACAAAAAAATCCTTACACTGCTCTAATATAGGATATTCTTCTAATGGTGGTTGTTGTTTATTATCAAAAATATCTTGTACTTGAACAGTGAACATTTGACACCCTTTTCTAGCATACTTCATCATCTATATTGCATAAAAAAAATTAACAGAAATCTTCCTTGGAATTCCTTCAACCATGTTAGCTTCCCAATTATCACCAATACATGTAAAGGATTTTTCCAAGCAATTTAATATCACACTCTCTATGTGATTCTAACCATATCATGATATCCTAAGTGTAGAATGTTCAAGTTGAGGGTGGTATGCATTCCATTCAGATTTACTGTGAAAATTTTGCTTATTTTACTCACCTTTCTTTTAGTTCATGTGGCCAGCTGCACTAAACAAGGCTTATCTTGTTTTTATTCTGCAGGTTTACACCTTTCAACTACAACAGGGGAAACATAACTTAATGTAGATCCTAGATATATAAGTACAGACACATCTTTATTAGAAATTTCACCTTGAAATTCAACAATCATTGACTGATGGGCTGCCTGCCTCCCATCCAATGCATTGCTAATTTTGGGTATGTTACAGGCAACATCGTTCACAATTGATGCTTCTTAAACGTTATTTAATGTTGCCTTCTTTTTTAAAGGATTTTGTGGATAATCTCTCCAAATGTGGTTTTTCACCACAACACCAACATTTAATAGGTGGTTTTAATGATTCACTAAATTTTTTGTTTCCTGTACTAGATCCTCCTTTCTTCCCAAAACTCATTTTCTAGTTAAAATTTCTGTTATAATTTCTTGTTTGCACACTCTTGGAAAAAATAGGCTTTTTAAACCCCTTCCTCTTATTATTAAATCTGTCAGGTTTCTTTTCCACCCATCCTTTGGAGCTCTCTGCGTTTTGTTTGCTCTGATTGAAACATAGTTTGGCTTTTCCAATGGTCTCATCCATGGTCTTTGGTTGGTCAAATTCAATTCTTTCACTATATGAGAAAGGTAGGCAACTAATAAATCTTTGCATTTTCACCTTCTTCTCTTTCAAATAAGGCACATATCTTAATAAGATTATGAATTTATTAACAAATCTTAATAGAATCATGAATTTATTAACAAATTTCAAATAAGGCACATATCTTAATAGGATCATGAATTTATTAACAAATTAATGCATGGTAGACTATCAAAATTAATGCATGGTAGACTATCAATTCAATTTTTATTAATAGATGATTTCTATTCATGTTAATTTTCGAATTTGGTGTACACATATAATGCTGGCCATCAGTTATAGTTGTAAACTCATGTTATACCATTTCGCTACATTATTCCATATAGTTTAATAGTTCTCACCTTATAGACATCATAGTTTCATTCAAGATATTGCCATGGGTCAATGTGTAGGAATAATAACAAATTGGCCATATGAATGGCACTACTCTTTTCGTTATTTTGAATGTGGTATTATTTGTATACACCTACGTTAATATTTATATTGGTTCCTATACGTTAATAGTGATGTATCTAGATAATTATATGATTACACGTGGAGTTTATTCTTGTTGCCACGTATAGAAAATTGACCTCACTAAATCAATGGTTAATATTGTTTGGTATCGAATCAATGGCAAGGATTACACTAGGTTTTTCATTGTGAATTTAATGACCTTTGTTGGGTTTTACCATGCCGCGTTCATTTCTCTAGTGGCGTTCATTTCTCTAGTGACTTTTACCAATCATGCCACTTTGCGACTACAATTTCACTCATAGTTTTCAACGACATTGTCTCACGAGTTGTTTTCTCCTACAACATGTCAACGTTTTTAACAAAGGTATGATCTATTTAAATTTTGATATTATGGCTTTTGTGTTTCAGTTATTGTTTTTCTATGGCTAAATGTCACTGCCTAAGTTATAACTAACAACTTTGTTCTATTATCATTTTGTACGTTTAGGGAGGGTTTCTATCTGAAGCCTTTTTCTTCCTAACTTCGTTGTAAATTTGTTGTAATTCTTTTTTTTGTTTCCACTAAGACTTTTTTATATCACTCCAGGTTGTGTTCCTATAATCATGGTGTAATTTTTCGTTCATATGCTCTGTATTTTTACTCTAAATAGTTGTTACAATAATTTACATGGATAAAGTTAAAATCCTTCTATTGTCCTTTGTTTTACTTCTTGTATTCTAAAATAAATATTTCCACCTTATTTGTAACTACATATATATGGAAATTTAAATAGATATGGAACCGGCTCTATTGCATCTCTTTTTGTTTTTAGTTTCCTATTATTGTAAGAAATTGCAACAAATTGGTAACCTTCAACCTATACATTATGCTACTAAATATATTATTTCTCTCGAATTCAAAAATATATTTTAAAAACATTCATGTTTCTTCTTCTTATCAAATTCTCTTGCATTCAAAATATAAAACATAGAAATATAGTATTCTCAGACTTTGCAATTTAATAATCCTATGTTTCTCTTTGTTCTATCTCAAAGGAATTAAAGAAGAGACATAGAATAAAAACAATTTATCACTTTAATAGTAAAAGAATAATAGAGTTAGAGACACCGACTTGATCTATTTTCTTGGGAAATTAAAAGTCAAGTATTAGGCTCCTCCAAACCATGACACCGCTACACAACCAATGTGCCCCCAAACAACCAAACCTACAATTATTTTACTCTATTCTTTGCTACTTGTTCCTATTCAATCTCTATTGTGCTCTCAGAATAATGAGATAAAAGCAAGTAAAAACAGCAGATATTACTCCATCTACCACTCTTTTGGTGGTTAATAACAACCTCCACCTCAGCAACAGGTGGCAGATAGTTATCTACACATTAATGTGATCTAGTTTCCCACTCTTGAGGACAGTTTTGTGTCTTCTAGGAAACAATTAATTGGCCAATATCATAATTTTCTGTTAAATATATCTATTCAAATTAGATGTCTGTGGGCATCCACCAAAGGATCTGGGAAAAGTTGTCCATCATCTCGTTTCTTTGCCGCTCAAGGGCTTCTTCAAGCAATAGTTTGATAGGATCTCCTGCTCCGTCCTCTTTCTTTTCTTCTACCATGGGAGGTCGTCAGTGTTAGTGCTAACGGTCTTACAAAGGCTCAACCAGTTCAAGTCCCAACTCCTTATACACATACCTCCTTGGGGATATGCATAGAAAAATAGAGAAAGAGAAGACCGCTCTAATACCACTTACCCATATTTATGAAGGAATGAAATAAAATGCATATATAAATAGAAACACAGAGCTACAACAAAAATAAAACTTCAATTCATTAATAACAAAGTACTGAAAATTGTTACATGCATAATGGAAATAAACTAGCTCAGACGATTCTAGCTTATCTCTAAGAAGAAATGTGGTAGCTACATGCCTTCTAAACTATGTTACAATGAGGCTTAGAAGCCTAATAATTTATAAGTGATAAATAATAGAAAACCCTAAACATCCAGAGACCTAACCCTAGCAGATGAAGCGCCAAAAGCTTGTGAGCCCCATTGGGGTAAATTGGTACATCAACTTCTTGGGGTCATAGATTTGGCATACGTTCTTTGTTTGACACACATGATACCTCATTAGAAAGATATATCTGAGAACTACAAATTTTGATTGCAAACCCCAACCAAATACCTTGGTCCATAGTGAGCCACTTGCCTTGGTGCAGGAGCTGGCCAACTTTGACAACTCGATACAGTTGGATCTTCTGTTGGCGGGTGTTCTTGATTTATGTGTCCATGATCTGATGAGTTGTGGTCAGTTCCATGTAGTATGGGTTGAGATTTGTTGGTTTTATTTGTTCTACAATGTCTGATGTGTCCAGCAATGGTGGAAAGTATGGCCAAAGGAGGTCCACATTGAACACTAAGTGGTCAGAGCTTTTGATGGGATCTGGTAAGTTGTTCTTTCAATAAATGTAACCAAACTTTGTCACCCACCTGAAACTTATGCGGCACCCAATGTTGATCATGTCATTGTGTGTACTTGCCATTGGACTTATCCAAGATTTCATTCACCTACTGGAACATGTGTTGGATGTGTTCAATAAACTTGGTTGCTTTATCAACCTTGAATTGCACATGTGTGGATTATATCTGTGTAATCGCATGAGGCATGACAACATCAATAGGACACAATGGTTGAAATCCCAAACTCACTTGAAAGGGACTAGGGCTAACCGAGCTATGGAGAGCTCTGTTATAACTGTGTTGCACATCAAGAACGCTCTCATCCTAGGTTCGTGGATGCTTGGAATTTTACATTTGTCAAGCCATCAATCTGGGGATGAAATGCAGTCGACTTGGAGAGTTTGGTGCCCAATAATTTCCAGAGGCTTGAACATAATGTGCTCAAGAACCTACTATCCTGATATGATATAATGGTCTATGGGATCCCAAAATGTACCCAAACTTGTTCAAAGAAGAGTTTGGAAATGAACTATGCTACAATACTCTTCTTGCAAGCTGCCAATATAGCCATCTTAGAAAAAAATTCCACAACCACAATTACACATTTATTACCATGCTTGGTAGAAGGGAGTTCCCACAAATAGTTCATGAAGATGAATTCCCAGGGTTGGCAGGGAGAAGGAAGAGGATTGTACAGTCTTTGCTTCTTGATGGTTGGCTTGGAGATGGTGCAAGCAATGTAGGATCTAATATATTTTCCAACGCCTTATCGAATTTTTGGCCAACAAAAATACTCCTATAGTACAATCACGATTTTCTCCACACCAAAGTGTCTTGCGACACAACTATAGTGCACCTCCCAAATCAGCGTGGAACGTTCACTTGAAGGAATACAAAGGTGGCCCAGGTAGCATAATAATGAATCTTGGAGGTGGAAATATAGAACTTGTTTGCCATCCGCTAGCATCTAGTATGTGGTGGAAAACTCTAAGTCATTTTTGTACAGTTACGTTCATTTAGAGGTCTCGTGGCCACAAGAGTTGAGAACAATATTCAGTGCTGCAACTGGGGTCCAACTGAGGCAATATTAAACATGATTGATGTTTCCATTCTTGTATTTAATGCTCAATTGGAATGGTTGCAGATATGTATACCACTTCCGATGTCGATCATTTTGTACCTTCCCTTTGTTTATATAAACTAGAGAGGTCGGTGATCTGTGTGGATGACCATCTCCTTCCTAAGAATGTAATGTTTACATTATCGGCACAGCGGCATGATAGAATATATCTCTTTATCATAGGTGGGGTATTTCTGAATTGTATTGGAAAATGTCTCACTGTGGTAGGCCACCAAATACCCTTGTTGGGTGAGAATTGCACAAATAGGACAGTCGAAGGCATCTGTCTCAATTTCAAATGGTTGTTGTAGGTGGAAATGTGAGTACCAATGCCGAGTAAAGGCGATGCTTCAAGTCAACAAACACCTTTTTTTAGGACTCGGAAAATGAAAACTCTTGTTTTGCTTCACCTTTAGTAACCTGACTCAAAGTACATATGATATGAGAGAATCCAAACACAAACCTTCAATAAAAATTGGTAAGGCCCAAAAATTTGTGATGCTCTATTAGAGTGGTCGAAGTTGGCCAATCCTTAATGACTTGGATATTAGCTGGATCCACATGCACACATTTCTCATCAATGATGTAGCCTAGATATTGGATCTTGCTCATTCCAAAGGTGAATTTCTCTAAGTTGGCACCTAGTTTGTGTTTCCATAGGTTTTGAAGGACCTGTCGAATGTGTTGTAGCTTCTCTTCCGAACTCTTGTTGAAGATGAGGATGTCTTCTAGATATATAACCACAAACAAGTTGGTGAAGGGTCACAATATTTCATCCGTTGGCCTTAGAAAAGTTGTAAGACATTTTATCAACCTGAAAGGCATGACCAACCATTCGAAAAGGCCCTCCTTATATTTGTAGGCAGTCTTCCATACATCTTTCGGTTCTATTAGAACCTGGTGATAGAAAGACTTCAAATCGATCTTGTTGAAATACTTGAACCCCGTGAGCTGGCTAAAAAGGTTATCAATCTATGGGATTAGATACTTGTTCCTGATAATGATTTTGTTTAGTGCATGATAATAAATGAAATGCCTCCATGTTCCATCATTCTTCTATACGAGTATAATCGGGCTCCCACAAGGTGAGGAACTTGGCCAAATGTTCCCTTTTTCAGCAAATCCTAGATTTGTCGATTGATATCTTTATTTCCCATAATGGAGCATTAGTATAATGGCCCATTGGGTAGAGGTTCTCTGGGAGTCAAATCGGTCAAATGCTTTACCTGACAATGTAAAGGTACCCCTATGGGTGATGGGAAGATGTCCCTGTATTCTTCCATGGCCTTATCCACCTGCTTCTACTGTGTGGGGGAACCCTTCCCAGGGGCCATCAATGTGGAAACTATCTTCCCCTTACTTTGAGATTGAATCAGAAAGAAAACAAATTTCTCGGTCTAGGAGATGATCTTACTTCATTCCTTAACAGAGATCAAAGAGATAGTGGTAGGCGGGGCTATCTCTGATATCCTGTATAACTTATTGCCCAAAGTAATAATAATAGTGTGAGGCCTAGAATCATACACATCATGATGCTTACACAAGTATAGTTGTCCTATTAACACACCACAAACTTCAAGAGGAGAAACATCACACAGTACCTCATCCATGAAGGGCTTGATGTTGTAAGGAAAGCGACATTCCTGGCTGACGCGGAGATCTCATCCTTGGTGGAGCAACCCGATGGTGTATGGTTGTGGCTATTGTGGTAGAGCTATAGCAAAAACAAAACTCCAATTCATTAATAATAAAAAAATACTGAAAATTGTTACATGCAAAATGGAAATAAACTATCTCAAGTGATGATAGATTATCTTCGAGAAGAAATGTGGTGGCTACATGCCTTTTGACCTATGTTACCATGAGGCTCGGATGCTTATTTATTATTGAGAAACAATGGAAAACCCTAAAAATCCAAAAACCTAACCCTAGGAGATGAAGCACCAAAAGTTTGTGGGCCCTATTGTGGTAAATTGGTACATCAACTTCCCGTGATAGTAACTTTGGCATATGATCTTCGTTTGACGAGTATGATAACTTGTTAGAAAGATCTATTCAAGGACTACAACTTCTGATTTCCAATTACAACATAAAACAATCTGTTTTCCTATTTTCAAAAAAAAATGCCCTTTAGGACTTGAAAAACTGCCAAAAATAGTAAATCATGCTACAATCAAGGAAAATAAAAGAAACAATGTTGGGGGTCGAAGTGGAATCAGTGGGTGGCCACCAATATCCAACTAGACCAGCCCTCCCCCCTTAGGAAGCATGGTCCCCATTGCGTTGAGTACCTCCATCAAATGGGGAAACTTCTACTGAACTTGGTCCTTGGTGAGCTACTTGCCTTGGTGCGGGAGCTAGCCAAATTTGACAACTCAATGTAGTTGGATCTTCTGTTGGCGAGTGCTCGTAAATTGGTACATATTCTCGAGGTCGTAACTTGGAAAACGATCTTTGTTTGACATGTCCAATACCTCGTTAGGAAGATATATCTAAGGATTAAAAATTTTGATTGCAAACCTCTATTGTAATTTGTGGGATTTCCCGTTAAAAAATAAATAAATAAATAAAATACAAAAAAAAAAAAAAAATCGTTGTTTTGGGTGCTCTGGAAATTCAAGACAAATGGTGAAAATATTAAATTATCCTACAATTAAGGAAACTGAAAGAAACCATGTTAGGGCTCTAAGTGGAATCAATGGGTGGCCACAAATATCCAGTTGGATCAGTCATCCCCCCTTAGGAAGCAATGGTCCCCATTGCGTTGAGTTCCTTCATGATATGGGGAAACTTATGCTAAACTTGGTCCCTAATGAGCCACTTTCCTTGGCGCAGGAGATGACCATCTTTAACAACTAGATATAGTTGGATCTTCTGTTGGAAAATGTTCTTGATCTGTGTGTCTGTGATTCGATCAGTTGTGGCCTGTTCAATGGATTTTGGGTTGAGCTTCATTGGTGTTAGTTGTTCTGCAAGGTCTAATGTGTCCAACAATGGTGCAAAGTATGGTCGAAAGCCATCAACATTTAACATCGGGTGCATGCCAAGGAATGGGGGTATGTTGACTTTGAAAGCATTGTCCCCCAAAACCTTGGTGATGGCGTAAGGCCAATATCAGAGTGGTCGGAGCTTCTGATGGGCTCTGGCAAGGCGTTCTTTCTACAAATGCAACCAAACTTTGTTGTCCACCTAAAACTAATGTGGCACCTGATGTTGATCATGTTGCTGCTTATACTTGGCATTGGACATATGCAAGATGTCATGCACCTATTGGAGGATGTGCTAGATGCATTCAATAGCCCTTGTTGCTTTATCAGCCTTAGATTCTACATGTGTGGATTTTGTCTGTGTAGTCACATGAGGCATGGAAATATTAATCAGACATAATGGTTGAAATCCCATACCCACTTGAAAGGGACTACAACAAATCAAGCTATGGAGAGTTATTTTATATATGTGTTGCACATTAGGAAGGATCTCATCCTATGTTCATGGATGCTTGGAGTTGCACATGCAAGTATGTGCACTATAATTTTGTTGCCAACCTTTATTTGGCCATCAGTTTGGGGATGGAATGTAGTTGACTTGGTGAGATTAGTGTCCAATAATGTCTAAAGGCTCGACCAAAATGTGCTCAGGAACCTACTATCTTGATCTAATATAATGGTTTGTGGGATCCCAAAATGTACCCACACTTGTTCAAAGAAGAGTTTGGATGTGTCCTATGTTGTGATACTCTTCTTACAAGCCACCAATATATCCATCTTAGAAAATCTATCCATGACCACAAGTACACAGTCATTACCATGCTTGGTAAAAGGGAGGCCCAATAGATAGTCCATGGAGCTGGATTCCCAGGGTTGGCTAGCAGTAGGCAAAGGAGTGTACAAGCCTTGCTTCTTGATGGTTGACTTGACGATGGCACAGGTAGTGTAGAATCTGATATGTTTTCCAATGTCCTGTGAGAGTTTTGGCCAATCAAAATATTGTTTTAGTATGACCATGGTTTTCTCCACACCAAAGTGTCATGTGACCTGACTGTAGTTCACCTCCCAACTCAATTTGACACGCTCCCTTGAAGGAACACAAAGGTTCCCCAGGTAGCATAATAATGCATCCTAGAGGTTGAAATATGGAACTTGTTTTCCATCCAAAAGAATTTGGTATGTGGAGGAAAACTCTAGGTCATTTCTGTACAGTTGTGGCCATTTGAAGGTCCCATCGCCGCAAGAGTTGATAACAGTAGTTAGTGTTGCAACTCAGGTCTGATTAAGGCAATTTGCAACACGATTGGTGCTTCCCTTCCTATATTTAATGTTCAAGTGGAATTTTTTGTAGATATGTAGACCACTTTAGATGTCAATGGTTCTGCAACATCCCTTGTGTCTGTATAAATTGAAGAAGTCGATGATCTGTGTGGGTGACCGTCTCTTTCCCCCTATTGTAATGTCTCCATTGTCAGCATACCGACATGATAAAATACATCTCTTTATCATAGGTGGGGTATTTCTTAATTGTATTGGAAAGTGTCTCACTAGGATAGGCCACTAGATGCCCTTCCTGGGTGAGAACTACACCAATAGCATAGTCGGAGGTGTATGTCTCAATTTCAAATGGTTGGTGTAGGTCTGTCAATGTGAGGGCCAGTATAAAGCATAGGCAGTGCTTCAACTCAACTAACGCCTTTTTTTGGGACTCGGACAGGTAAACTTTGCTTCTGCTCCACCCTTGGTAACCTGACTCAAAGGCCAAGTGATATGAGAGAATCCTAACAATAAGCTCTAATAAAATTTTGCAAGGCCCAAAAAGTCATGAAGCTCTATTAGATTGGTCAGAGTTGGGAAATTTCGAATGACTTGCATCTTAGCCGAATCCACATGTAAGCCTTGCTCATCAATGATGTAGCCTAGATATTGGACTACACTCATGCCAAAGGTGCATTTATCCAAGTTGGCACATAGTTTGTGTTATCACAGGGTTTGAATGACCTACGGAATGTGTTACAAGTGTTCTTCCCATCTCTTGTTGAAGATGAGGATGTCGTCAAGATATACAACCATAAACGAGTTTGTGAAGGGCCACAAGATGTCATCCTTAGCCTCATAAAAGTTGCAGGAGCATTTACAACTCGAAAGGCATGACCAACCACTTGGAAAGGCCCTCCTTGGATTTGAAGGTGGTCTTCCATATATTTGTGGGTTCTATTCGAACCTGGTGATATCCAGACTTCAAGTTGATCTTGTTGAAATACTTGGCTCCCTTGAGCTGGTAAAGAAGGTCGTCAATACATTAGATTGGATACCTATTCCTAACAATGATTTTGCTTAGTTCCTGATAATCAATACAGAGCCTTCAGGTTCCACCCTTCTTCTGTACAAGTACAATTAGGCTCCCACAAGGTGAGGAACTTGGTAGGATGTGCCCTTTTTGCAAAAACTCCTGGATCTACCACTTGATTTCTTCATTCTACATAATGGAGCGGTGGTAGATTGGTCCTTTGGGTAGAGGTGCTTCGGGAGATGTCAATTGAATGCTTGACCTGACAATGCAAAGGTACCTCTGCGGGTGAGGAGAATATATCCATGTATTCTTCCATGACCTTTTCCACTTGCTTCTGCTGCATGGGTGAACCCTTCCCAGGGGCCATGGATGTGGCCACTATCTTCCCCTTACTTTGAGATCGAATCTAAAAGAAAAGAAATTTCCTGGTCTGGGAGATGATCTTATTGCATTTCTTAGCAGAGATCAACGAGATAGCGGTAGGTGGGGCTATCTACGGTATTGTGTATAACTTATTTCCCAAAGTAATAATAACAGTGTGAGGCCTATACTCATACATAGCATGATGCTTCCACAAGTATGGTTTCCCTAATAAAGCACAACAAACTTCAAGAGGATAAACATCACACAGTACCTCATTCGTGAATGGCTTGATGTGCAAGGAAGGTGGCAGTACTATTGGCTGACGCGGAGATCTCGTCCCTAGTGGGTCCACCAAATGGTGTATGGTTGTGGGTATGGTGTGGTCAGTAGGCCCAACCACTTAACGACCTCTATTGAAATGAGGTTCTTTTAGCTCCCTTTGTCTACAATGAACTGTAGCAGAGAACCCTTAACCCACATTTGTGAGTGGAAGAGATGCTCTACCTCCTCTAGATCCTTGGGATCGGTCTTTTGGACCTTCGTGGTGGCAACAGTGGCACTAGGTTATGCATAAATAATTTGCTTCCCCTTATCATTCCCCTTGTCAGGTTCTAGCTTAGAATTATAACATGCATCATATTTTGAAGCTTTTAGCTCATTCCCCAATGACTGCTTGGCGTGACACTCATTTTTGTTGTGAGTGGGGCTCTTGTGGAAATCACACCACTTTCATGTGTCCTTCTTTGTCTTTGTGGTGCCTTTCTTTGTTTGTGGCTTTAATGGTTTGTATTGGGCCACTCCACCTTGGCTTTATCATTTGTTCAATGGTTTGGGGGTGTTCTTGCCCTGCTTCTGATTTGCAGATCCAAAGTCGCGCTTCTTTTGTTTAAATTTTTGTTCAATCCTAGCATCATATCGATATGTTGCACCAATCAAGGAGATGTCTAGGAACTCCATTTCTGCCTAAATTTATTTGTGCAGACATCTGAGGTACTTGAGCACCATATGTCACTTAGAGTCTTTGATACCAAGCTTGTGTTTAGAGTATGAAAAATATTTGTGAACTCATGCACATCTTGGCCCCTACGTTGGCGTAGTGTTGTGCATTGTATGTACCTGTCCTCATAGCTCCCCATAGGGTAATATTGTTTCTTAATAACATCTTGGAAAGAGTTCCAATAGGGTTCAGCTATAAAAAGAGAGAGTTCCTCGACCCTTTTCTCTTAGTAAGTTCCCCCCCTAGTCCTTAACGTGGGGGCATCCTTAACAGTGCAAAAGTAATATTTTCCCTATCAGAGAAACTATGGACCGACAAATATATTTCGAGTAGATTCAACCATTTATCTACAACATATGCATCTATTTGACCTTTGAATATAGGGATATCAAAGTTAACTTGTAAATTGAATTGGGCGGTGCCTTCAAAGTGACTGTTGGATGAATATGTGTCGCCTATGATCATCCGCCAAATGATCTTGGCAAAGTTTTCCATCATCGTGTTCCTCTGGCACTTGAGGGATTCTTCAAGCAACAGTTTGATAGGATCTCCTACTCCTGTGTATTTGTTTTCTTCTGCCATGGGAGGTTTTCAGTTTCAGTGGGGATGGTCTTGCACAGGCTCAACTAGTTCAAGTCCCAACTCCTTATACCCAAACCTCATTAGGTACATGCACAGAAAAATAGAAAAAGAGCAGACCTCTCTAATACCACTGATCTAGATTTATGAAGGAACGAAATGAAATATAGATATAAATAGAATCATAGAGCTACAACAAAAACAAAACTTCAATTCATTAATAACAAAGTACTGAAAATTGTTACATGCAGAATGGAAATAAACTAGCTTGGGTGATGGTAGCTTATCTATGAGAAGAGATATGGTTGCTACATTCCTTCTGAATTGTGTTACAATGAGGCTTGGAGGCCTATTTATTATTGAGAAACAATGGAAAACCCTAAACATCCAAAAGCATAACCCTAAGAGATGAAGCACCAAAATTTTGGGGGCCTCGTTGGGGTAAATTAGTACATCAACTTCCTGGGGTTGTAACTTTGGCATACAATTTCCGCTTGATGTGTATGATACCTCATCAAAAATATTTACCTGAGGAAGATAACTTTCCACTGCAAACCCCTATTTTTGATGCAGCCCAGGCCACTCCCAGGCCACTCCTACCAGGATCCTTCTCCCATCAAGCTTATAAAGCTTGATTCATGGCTTGTAGTCTCATAATTAAACACAACCAGAGCTTGAAGTTAAACCACGCGCTCTTCATAAAACTATTCAAATGGATTTATGCGCAATTTAAGAAACAATCGCAGGCATATATGCATATATAAATAAATGTCACTGGTTGGAATTTAGTACCGGTATACATTTTAACGCTCATACTTTTCCTGCAATTTCTTTACAAGAATTATTCGGCTGACGGGTTCACACAACATATACACACGGCATCATATATTCTCGACTTTACTTTCTTTTACCTGGGCATTGGTTATATAGACTGGTTTTTCTTCTTAGCAAAATCTCATGGATATATATATCTTTCTGTGAATTCCTCCGTAATCAGACATATAGCATTCATATAATCAACGAAGCTTCAATGATTGTTAAGATATTCGTACAATACACAGACAATACATACGCCATCCCACCAGGTTGTTCGCGTCTTTGAATTGATATCCCTGACAATTATAAACCCACGTTCCTTCAACCTTCTACAACTGAAAGTATATAACGATAGTAGTAACGTATTGTATAACAAGTTTACAGAACCCTTTTCACCAAGGCAATACCGCTCCTTCGCTAACCCAACATACTGCAGGTATATAAAGAACGAACCTTTAGACTGATATCCTCCGGAACTCACCACAGCAATTGAATACAATACGCACATATGACAGACCCGATACAATTTGAAACCGCCTTCAAACACGTTGACAGTCCCATGTTTTGACAATCCACCTTCGCATGAGGGTTCTGCGCTTGTAATTTGTATCAAATCATTTCCAATTCCGGTCCTCGGTAATCAAATATACAGTAGATATGTAAAGGTCGAGCCTTTAAATGTTAATACGCAACAGTCCTTGATGTGCCGACAGTCTCTTATAGACCACGCATATCAGTTGCGCCTCATTGATTGTGAACAGGTATTTGCACACAGTTTATACACATATGTGTCAATATAACAGCATATGAATATATCCGCCGTCAGACAAGTCCACAATGAAAAGGCGCCGATGATTCCTTTTAGATCTGGAAGTTTACGCGGATTCAAACCGTTTACTACCACAGTCCAAACTTGGCTAGATAACCAGAATTGATGGCCTTTACAACTGCCCGAAGGCTCCCAACCAGAAACCTCTCACACTCACACCTCACGCTCACCCCCCCCTCAATGCTTTTGAGGCTTAATAATTTATACAATTTAAAAAAATTCATTAAATTAAATGTTCAATCCCTTCACTTCCTCAACAAACACCTAAATCTCTCAACATCCCTAAAACATAGATTCTCATCCCTAAGACTTAGAAACTAATTCCAACTTAGGCTCCCTCATTAATTCTAACTCTATTTTCTCTCATATTCAAGGATATTTACAAAATCCTCACTTTCTCCTATTTTATTAAAAATAACAAATTAATTAATAAAATATTAAAATTTGTCACACCCCCTTTAATCACATATTTACAAATGAAAAATGTCCTTGATGCTCCTGCATCAATTTTGGTTTATAGTTTTCCCATTTTCTAAAAAAATGTCGTTTAGGGCCTCAAAGCGACTCCGAAATTTTAGGACCTGAAAATTTGCCAAAAATAATAAATTGTAATACCATTAAGGAATCTAAAAGAAACAATGCTGGGGGTCCAAGTGGAATTGGCAGGTGGCCACCAATATCCACCTGGACTAGTCCTCCCCCTTGGAAAGCAATGGTATCCATTGTGTTGAGTGCCTCCATGAGATGGGAAAACTTCTGCTTAATTTGGTCCCTAGTGAGCCACTTGCCTTGGTGCATGAGATGGTTAAATTTGACAACTCAATATAGTTGGATCTTTTATTAGTGAGTGTTTTATTTTTGTGTCCATGATTTGATTAGTTGTGGCTTATTCCATGTAGTCTAGGTTGCTTTATGTTGGTGTTAGTTGTTCTGCAATGTCTTATTTGTGCAGAAATGGTGGAAAGTAAGCCCAAAGGCAATCCACATTCAACACTAGGTGCATGCTAGGGAATAGGGGAATGTTGAGCTCGAAAGCATTGTCTCCCACATCCTTGGTGATGGTGTAAGGCATGTATCAGAGTGGTCGAAGCTTCTAATGGACTCCGACAAGGCATTATTTCTACAAATGGAACCAAACATTGCCGCCCACCTAAAACTTATGCGGCACCTAATGTTGATCATGTCGCTACTTGTACTTGGCATTAGAATTATCCAAGATGTCGTGCACTTTCTGGTGGATGTGTTGGATGTGTTCAATAAACCTGGCTGCTTTATTAGCCTCGGACTGTACATGTGCGGATTTTGTCTTTATAGTCGCATGAGGCATGGGAACATCAATCAGACACAATGGTTGAAATCTCATACCCAATTAAAGGGGATTACGACCATTCGAACTATGTAGAACTCTTTTATAATTGTGTTTCACATAAAGAAGGCTCTCCTCCCAAGTTCATGGATGCTTGGAGTTGTACATGCATAGTATGTGAACTATCATTCTATTGATGACCTCTGTTTGACCATCAATATGGGGATAGAATGCAGTCGATTTGGTGAGCTTGTTGTCTAATAATGTCTAGAGGCTCGACCAGAATGTGCTCAGGAACTTGCTATCCTAATCTAATATAATGGTCTACGGGATCCCAAAATGTACCCACACTTGTTCAAAGAAGAGTTTGACAGTGTCCTATGTTGTGATACTCCTCTTACAAGCTGCCAATATAGACATCTTAGTAAATTTGTCCACAACCACAAATACACAGTCATTACCATGCTTGGTAGAAGGGAGGCCCGACAGAAATTCCATGGAGATGGATTCTCAGGGCTAACTAGGAGGAGTGTATAGGCATTTCTTCTTGATGGTTGGTTTGGTGATGGCGTAGGCAGTGCAGGATCTCATATATTTTCCAATGCCTTGTCAAAGTTTTGGCCAATAAAAATGCTTCAATAGTATGACCATGTTTTTCTCCACACCAAAGTGTCCTGCAACCTGACTATAGTGAGCCTCCCAAATCAACTTGGCACACTCACTTGAAGGAACGCAAAGGTGGCTCGGGTAGCAAAATAATGCATCCTGGAGGTGGAACTATAGAACTTGTTTGCAATCCACTAGCATCTAGTATGTGGTGAAGAACTCTAGGTCATTTATGTACAGTTGGGACCATCCAAAGGTCTCGTGGCCACAAGAGTTGAGAACAGTAGTCATTGCTTCAACTGGGGGCCAACTGAGGTAATATGTAACACGATTGGTGTTTCCCTTCTTGTATTTAATGTTTAAGTGGAATTGTTACAAATATGTAGACCACCTTTGATGTTAATCATTCTGTAACTTCCCTTGTGTCTGTATAAACTAAGGAGGTCGATGATTTGTGTCGATGATCGTCTCCTTCCCTAGAATGTAATGTTTTAATTATTGGCACACCTACACAAGAGAATACATCTCTTTATCATAAGTGGGGTATTTCTGAATTGTATCAGAAAGTGCCTCACTGTGATAGGCCATTGGATGACCTTACAGGGAAAGAAATGCACCAATATCATATTTGGAGGTGTTTGTCTAAATTTCAAATGGTTGTTGCAGGTCTGGAAATGTGAGTACTGGTGCAGAGCAGATGCGGTGCTTCAGCTCAATGAACACCTTTTGTTGGGACTCAGACCAGGAAAAAATTTCTTTTGCTTCACCCTTGGAACTTGACTCAAAGGCCAAGTGATATGCGAGAATCCCAACATGAACCTCCGATAAAAATTAACAAGGCCCTAAAAGTTGTGAAGCTCTATTTGAATGGTTGGGTGTGGAAAATCTCTAATCACTTGGATGTAAGCTGGATCCACATTCATGCCTTCCTCATTAATGATTTTTCTCAGATATTGGACCTGGCTCATGCCGAAGGAGCATTTCTCCAATTTGGCACATAGTTTATGTTGTTGCAGGGTTTCAAGGACTTTCCTAATGTGTTGTAGGTGATCTTCCCAACTCTTGTTGAAGATAAGGATGTCATCTAGATATACAACCATGAACAAGTTGGTGAAGGACAACAAGATGCCATCCATCAACCTCATAAAATTTGCGGGAGCATTTGTTAACCCGAAAGGCATGACCAACCACTCAAAAAGGCCCTCCTTGGATTTGAAGGTGGTCTTCCACACATTTGTGGGTTCTATTGGAACCTGATGATAGCCAAACTTCAAAATGATATTGCTGAAATACTTGAACCCCTTGAGATGCTAAAGAATGTCATCAATCTATGGGATTGGATACTTTTTCTTGACATTGATTTTGTTTAGTGATCGATAATCAATGTAGAGCCTGCAGGTTCCATCTGTCTTCTGTATAAGTACAATCACGCTCCCACATGGTGAAAAAATTGGTTGGATGTACCCTCTTTGTAGCAACTCCTAGATCTTTCGCTTGATTTATTCGTTTTCCAAACTGAAGCAGCAGTATATAGACCCATTGGGTAAAGGTGCTCCGACAGTCAGATCAATTGAATGCTTAACCTCATAGTGTAAAGGTACCCCTCTGGGTGAGGAGAAGATGTCCCTGTATTCTTCCATGACCTTATCCATGTAGAAATTCCCACTGTAGATCAACAAATTATGCAATATAATAAAGAAAAATACAAGATCTACTTCTATAATAAACTTGCAGAAGCTTAATCGAATATGAGTAAGATCAAATAGAACACATATAACAGATGAAGAGAAATCAATCACACATTAACACAGAAGAATACTCTGGGGAAATCCTTAGCTAAAAACCTCAATCTCTGTATTATCATACAAGTGGAAATATGTTTAGGTTACACAAAGAATCATCTCACAAACTATCCTTCTCTCTTTGCAATTGAACAATACAGCTCACAAACTGAATAGACAAAATATATTCCTTCCCTCAGCCCTTCAAGCCTCTTATTTCCTTGTGTAGTTTTCCTCGGGGTCCAATGCTGCCACCTGTGTGAATTGGCCTCATCACACACTCACCAAACCCAAAAGTAACTGTGCAATCTCCAAGGAATGAATTCCTTCTGCATGCAAGAGATATCCTCCATGGAATATTCCTGCAACTAATAGTACATTGTCCCATCATCTGATCTCAATTGGGTCTCTGTCTGAACTGACATGCATGAGTTATTTATGAGAGAATATTCAATTATCTGAAGTGCAGCAGTTACATGCATGCATGCATTAACTAACTAAAATCACAATTAGTTCAACAAATTATTTGAACTAATCTAACTGGACTTAACTAAGTTAACTGAGCTAACTAATTACAACTCAAATTACAAATCATACTTATCTCTTTAACTAAGCGATAAATTCCTCAATCAATGGGATAATTGTTGCATGTCCTCACATAGACTTCATGTTTGATTTTCTTCAAATAATTAACTCAAGATGAATTAATTAATTATTAATCAAACAACTGCTACAAACAAATTCGAATTTTACTTCTCTATTTTAGTTCAGGGACTAAATAAAATAGGAAGGTATCCCAAAAAGCTATTTATTTAATGCTATTTATAGCACTTCTAATTTAGCATTTCTTGTTGTTATTTTCAACACTCCCTCTCAACAAGAAAGGGATTATCAATAACCCCAATCCTGTCTCTGTGGAACTCGAACTTTCATTTTGACAATGCCTTAGTCAAAATATCTGCATCATGTTCCTCGGTCAAAACATACAGCAACAACATGATCCTCTTGACCACACAATCTCAAAGATGGTGATACCGAATATCAATGTGCTTGGACCTGTCACGAAAAACTGGATTCTCAAAGAATTTGATACAACTCTGATTATCGTAGTAGATCACAGTTGGATCCATCCTCTGACCAAACAATCCCACTAGAATCTTCCGCATCCAAATGGCCTCACATGCAGCATGACTAGCAGCCATGTATTCAGCCTCTGCTAAGTTAAGTGCAACTGACCTCTTTTTCCTACTATACCAGGAAACTGCAATTGAACCAAGGTTGAAGATTCCTCCAGAAGTGTTCTTCTGGTCTGATGGACTCCTTGCTTAATCCACATCTGTGAAGCCCTAAAGCATCACTCCCTTTGTCTGTCTGTACTACAATCCAAACTAAGATGTGCCTCTGAGGTATCTCAGCACATGCTTCGCTACCTTCTAAAACAACTTAGTAGGCTAAACCATAGCTTGACTCAGCTGGTTCACCGCAAAGCATAATTCTGGTTGTGTTCTCACCAGATACATAAGTGAACCCACAAGTTGCCGATAAATAGTAGCAGATACTACCTCACCTGAAGTAGCATCCTCCTTCCTCCAATTCCCAGCTAGAGGAGTCTGCATGGGCTTACACTTCTCCATGTGAAAGTGCCTGAGTATCTCATTGGAACACTTGCTTTGAGACACAAATAATTCCCCATCTTTCTGCCACACCTCCATGCCTAGAAAGTAGTGCATTAGACCCATGCCTTTCATTTCAAACTCTTTGATCAGCTGATCATCACCTGTCAAAATCAGATCAGCGACATAAAGAACAATGATTAATGGCTTACCTTCTACCATGATGTGGTAAAGGTTCACATCTGCTTCACTCTTGGTGAAGCCCAACCCAGTGAAATATCTGTCGATCCTGGTGTACCAAGCACGGGGTTCTTGCTTCATCCCATACAAAGCCCACTTGAGTCGGCATACATGCGACTCATGATCGAAGGTCTCGAAACCTTCTGGTTGCTCAATGTACACCTCCTCCTCAATCTTCCCATTGAGGAATGTTGTCTTCATGTCCATCTGATTGATCTTCTGACCCATTTGAGCTGATAGTGCCAACATCGACCTGATAGATGAGTACCTTGCTACAGGAGCAAAGGTCTCATCGTAGTCGATCCCCTCGACCTGTGAGAAACCACGGGCAACAAACCTTGCCTTATGTTTCTCAATACTGCCATCAGTTGCCTGCTTTACCTTGTAAAGCCATCTGGAACTCACCACTGACTTGTCCTGAAGTCTTGGGACAACATCCCACACACTATTCTGAATGATAGAGTCATATACATCTACCATTGCATCAACACAGACTGGTTATTGCACTGCCTCCTCGAAAGAAGAAGGTTCAGACTCTACACACTCCCCAACCAGGGCCATGTACCCAGTGTACCACTCGGGTGACCTCCTCTGTCTGCGCTAAGAAGATGGTTGTCACACATTCTCTCGCACATCCAACATCAACCTGTCAGCTTCCCTTGAGCGTTTACGCCCATCTCTGGAAGACTCAGCATGAGTGGATGTCTCCACTCACGAATCCTTTGCATGCAACTACTCCACATCAATCTGAGGCTCCTCCTCCTTAGGAACTAAAAGTTCCACCTCTGCATGCAACTTGAGCTCCCTCTCAAGTGATACTCGTATGGCTTCCTGCTCATCGAACTTCAGATCTCTGCGTACCACTGTGCTCTGACTAGTAGGCAGGTATACCTGATCGTTTTGGGTTGTATCAGTGTACCCTGCAAGTATTCCAACTCAGTTGTTGGATCTAGCTTCCTCCAGGCATCTTTGGTCACATGGCAATAAACTGATGATCCAAAGATGCAGAAGTGACTCACATCTGATCGCTTCTCGGAAAAGGCCTGCATAGGTGTCTTCATCCCCAGTCTACGGTGCGGGCTTCTATTCTGCAAGTATACTATTGTATTGCATGCCTCAACCCACAAATGCAGTGGTAGGCTTTGGTCATGCAACATCACTCGAGTTGCTCCCACAATCGATCTGTTCTTCCTTTCGGCCACCCCATTCTGTTGTGGGTTATCGGGTGCCATCAACTCCCATTTAATTCCTTCTGTAGCACAGAAGTCCTTAAGCTATTGGGAGACATAATATCCACCATTGTCACTACGGAAGGCTTTTATTTTCTTTCCAGATTCTTTCTCTCTTAAGGCTTTAAACTCACAAAACCTCAAGAAGGTATGATCCTTCTTTTGCATAAAGTAGATCCAGCATCTACAAGAAAAATCATCAATAAAAATAACATAGTACCTTTGTTTAGCGGTAGAGGCTGTAGAGAATGGTCCACAGACATCTAAGTGAACTCGCTCTAGGATTACTCCAGCTCTACTGTCTCTATCCGAAAAGGAAGATTTTACATACTTACCCAAGGTACAACCTTTGCATGTATCCGTCTGCTCCAGTTTTCCCTTGGGAAGTCTGATAGAAATCTGTTGCATGATCTTCAACGCTCCATGGTGTAAATGGCCCAATCTTCTATGCCATAGCTCGCCAACATCTTGGCTTTGCGCCATCTCAACTTTGGAACTCAATGCAGCACAGTCGTCTACCTCCAGCTTGTAGAGATTCTTTACTCGAATCCTAATTCACTTGGTCTATCCAGTGCTGATATGCCTCAGGAATACTTGTCCTTTACTAAAGACTACAACATAGCCTTTATCTCTAGCATAATAATGGACACAATATTCTTCTTCAAACCTGGTACATACTTTACATCAGTCAGGGTGAGAGGAGCTCCATGCTCATTCTGAAACACAACCGTACCTTCACCTGAAACACGTACTTTCCATCATCGCCCATCTCGATCCACATCTGGAGATCCTTCTCCTCCAAGGTAATCAAAAGTTTCTTGTCACCTTACATGTGGAATGAAGCTCCACTATCCAAGTACCACACACATCCCACCATGGATGAAACCATGCATGCGATAAGAGAGAAATCCAACTCAAACTGTGAGGCCAGTGCCTCACCATCAAATCCCTTCAAGGATCCCTTCTTGGATTTCTTCTGTGGATAATTCGTAGCATAATAGCCCACTTCATGAAAATGAAAGCATCGCACTTTCGATTTGTCAAAATTTGGGATGGGACACCTTCCCTTTCCCCTTCCTCACCTTACTCGCTAAGGCTATATTTTCCTCATCATCTTGCTTTGATGAGGATCCATCTCTGGTGCTTCTTCTTATCTCCTCCTGCATCAAATCTGACCAAAGTCATTCCCAATCTGGCATTTTTTTCTCTTCCATTAACCAAGTATTGGTAGTTATGCCAGCTCTTAGGAAGACCAAGGAGTGCAAGACTCACCATGTCATCATCGGCTGTCGTGATCCCTACAATTCCAAACTCATCCCTGCAGGTGGTGAGCTTGTTCAGATATGTAGAGATTGTGTCGCCCTTTTCACACTTGATTTTCTGAATCTTGTCTTTCAGCGCTAGCTTCCTCTGATCACTGTTGTTCTGATATAGATCTTTCGATGTTTTCCACATTGAAAACAGTGTCTCCTTCCCATGGAGGCTCGAGACAATGTGGTCTCGAACTCCCTCTAGGAGGATTCTCCTTGCTCTAGCCACACATTTCTTCCATTCCGCCAATTCTGTAGCATTAGTTGTTGCCGGCTTGGGGACTTCTTGATCAATGAAGTCCTTTAGACCGTTGTCCTCTAATACTGCTTCCATGTGATCCTTCCAGGCTATATAATTCGATCTGCCATCAAGGGCATACTCGAGTCTTAAACCGTTGAACGCCATTGGTGAAATTGAGATGTTGTAAGAACTTTATTTCTATAATCAGGAACTTCAAACTTCAAACTTCTCCCTTATTTGTATATTGTTCTTTGTCTTTGATCACCTTTGCTCTGATACCATGTAGAAATTCCCACTGTAGATCAACAGATTATGCAATATACTAAAGCAAAATACAATATATACTTCTACAATAAACTTGCGGAAGCTTAATTGAATATGAGCAAGATCAAATAGAACACATATAACAGATGAAGAGAAATCAATCACACATGAACACAAAAGAATACTCTACGGAAAGCCTCAGCTATAAACCTCGATCTTTGTATTATCATACAAGTGGAAATATGTTCAGATTACACAAAGAATCATCTCACAAACTATCCTACTCTCTCTACAATCGAACAATACAGCTCACAGACTGAACAGACACAAGATATTCCTTCCCTCATCCCTCCAAGCCTTCTATTTCCTTGTGTAGTTTTCCTTGGGGTCCAATGTCGCCACCTGTGTGAATTGGCCTCATCACACACTCACCAAACCCAAAAGTAACTGTGCAATCTCCAAGGAATGAATTCCTTTTGCATGCAAGAGATATCCTCCATGGAATATTCCTGCAACTGATAGTACACTGTCCCATCATCTGATCCCAATTGGGTCTCTGTCTGAACTGACATGCATGAGGTTTTTATGAGAGAATATTCAGTTATCTGAAGTGCAGCAGTTACATGCATGCATGCACTAACTAACTGAAATCACAATTAGTTCAACAAACTATTTGAACTAATCTAACTGGACTTAACTCAGTTAACTGAGCTAACTAATTACAACTCTCCTTATCTCTTTAACTAAGGGAAAATTCCTCAATCAATGGGATAACTATTGCATGTCCTCACATAGACTTCATGTTTGATTTTCTCCAACTAATTAACTCAAGATGAATTAATTAATTATTAATCAAACAGCTACTAAGAACAAATTCAAATTTTACTTCTCTATTTTATTTCAGGGACTGAATAAAATAGGAAGGTATCTCGAAATGCTATTTATGGCAGTGCTATTTTTAGCACTTCTATATTTAGCATTTCTTGTTGCTATTTTCAACACTCCCTCTCAACAAGAAAGGGATTATCAATAACCCCAATATAACCCCAATCCTATCTCTGTGGAACTCGAACTTGCATTTTGACAATGCCTTAGTCAAAATATCTACATCATGTTCCTCGGTCGAAACATACAGCAACAACATGATCCTCTTGACCACACAGTCTCGAAGATGTTGATATCGGATATCAATGTGCTTGGACCTGTAACGAAAAACTGGATTCTCAGAGAGTTTGAAACTTTGATACAACTCTGATTATCGCAATAGATCACAATTGGATCCATCCTCTAACAAAACAATCCCACTAGAATCTTCTGCATCCAAAAGGCCTCACATGCAGCCTGACTAGCAGCCATGTATTTAGCCTCTGCTAAGCTAAGTGCAACTGACCTATGTTTCCTACTGTACCAGGAAACTACAGTTGAACCAAGGTTGAAGATTCCTCCAGAAGTGCTCTTCTAGTTTGATGGACTCCCTACCCAATCCGCATCTGTGAAGCCCTGAAGCTTCACTCCCTCTGTCCGTCTGTACCACAATCCAAACTAAGATGTGCCTCTAAGGTAACTCAGCACATGCTTCGTTGCCTTCTAAAACAGCTTGGTAGGCTAAACCATAGCTTGACTTAGCTGGTTCACCGCAAAGCATAAGTCTGGTCGTGTGCTCACCATATACATAAGTGAACGCACAAGCTATCGATAAACAGTAGCAGATACTACCTCACCTAAATTAGCATCCTACTTCATCCAGTTCCCAGCTAGAGGAGTCTGCATGGGCTTGCACTTCTCCATGTGAAAGCGCCTGAGTATCTCATTGGAATACTTGCCTCAAGACACAAATACTTCCCCATCTTTCTGCCACACCTCCATGCCTAGAAAGTAGTGCATAAGACCCATGTCTTTCATCTCGAACTCTCTTGCAAGGTCCTCCTTGCAAGACTGGATCAGCTGATCATCACCTATCAAAATCAGATCAGCGACATAAAGAACAATGATCAATGGCTTACCTTATACCATGATGTGGTAAAGGTTCACATCTGCTCCACTCTTGGTGAAGCCCAACCCAGTGAAATATCTGTTGATCCTGGTGTACCAAGAACGGGGTGCTTGCTTCGGCCCATACAAAGCCCTCTTGAGTCAGCACACATGTGACTCATGATCGAAGGTCTCAAAACCTTATGGTTGCTCAATGTACACCTCCTCCTCAATCTTCTCATTGAGGAATGTTGTCTTCCAGTCCATCTAATGGATCTTCCAACCCATTTGAGCTCATAGTGCCAACATCAATCTGATAGATGAGTACCTTGCTACAGGAGCAAAGGTCTCATTATAGTCGATCCCCTCGACCTGTGAGAAACCACAGGCAACAAACCTTGCCTTATGTTTCTCAACACTGCCATCAGCTGCCTGCTTTACCTTGTAAAGCCATCTGGAACTCACCACTGACTTGTCCTGAGGTCTTGGGACAACATCCCACACACTGTTTTGAATGATAGAGTCGTACTCCTCTACCATTGCATCAACCCAGACTAGTTGTTGCACTGCCTCCTCGAAAGAAGAAGGTTCAAACTCTACACACTCCCCAACCCGAGCCATGTACCCAGTGTACTGCTCAGGTGACCTCCTCTATCTGCACTGAGAAGATGGTTGTCCCACATTCCCTCACGCATCCAGCATCATCTTGTCAGCTTCCCTTGAGCATTTCCGCCCATCTCTGGAAGACTCAGCATGAGTGGATGTCTCCACTCCCGGATCCTCTGCATGCAGCTACTCTGCATCAATCTGAGGCTCCTCCTTAGGAACTAAAAGTTCCTCCTCTGCATACAACTTGAGCTCCCTCTCAAGTAATACTCGCATGGCTTTCTGCTTGTCGAACTTTAGATCTCTACGTACCACTGTGCTCTAACTGGTAGGTAGGTATACCTGATAGTTTTAGGGTGTATCATTATACTCCACAAGTATTCCCAACTCATTTGTTGGATCTAGCTTCCTCCGGGCATCTCTGGTCACATGGCAGTAAATCGATGATCCAAAGATTCAGAAGTGACTCACATCTAGTCACTTTCTGGAAAAGGCCTCCATAGGTGTCTTCATCCCCAGTCTACAGTGCGGGCTTCTATTCTGCAAGTATACTGTTGTATTGCATGCCTCAACCCACAAATGTAGTGGTAGACTTTGGTCATGCAACATTGCTCGAGTTGCTCCCACAATCGGTCTGTTCTTCCTTTCGACCACCCCATTCTACTGTGGGTTATGGGGTGCCTTCAACTCCCGTTTAATTCCTTCTGCAGTGCAGAAGTCCTTAAACTGTTGGGAGACATACTCTCCACCATTGTCGCTATGCAAGGCTTTTATTTTCTTCCAGATTCTTTCTCTGCCAAGGCTTTAAACTCACAAAACCTCAAGAAGGTCTAATCCTTTTTTTGCATAAAGTAGATCCAGCATCTATGAGAAAAATCATCAATAAAAATAACATAGTACCTTTGTTTAGCAGTGGAGGTTGTAGAGAATGGTCCAAAAATCTCTGAGTGAACTCTCTCCAGGATTGCTCCAGCTCTAATGTCTCGATCCGGAAAGGAATATTTCGCATACTTACCCAAGGTACAACCTTTGCATGTATCTGTCTGCTCCATTTTTCCCTTGGGAAGTCTGGTAGAAATCTATTGCATGATCTTCAAGGCTCCATGGTGCAAGTGGCCCAATCTTCTATGCCATAGCTCGCCAACATCTTGGCTTTGCACCATCTCAGCTTTGGAACTCAATGCAGCACAGTCATCTACCTCTAGCTTGTAGAGATTCTTTACTCGAATCCTGATTCGCTTGGTCTGTCCAGTGCCGATATGCCTCATGAATACTTTTCCTTTACTAAAGACTACAACATAGCCTTTATCTTCTAGCATAGTAACAGACACAAGATTCTTCTTCAGACCTAGTACATACTTTACATCAATCAGGGTGAGAGGAGCTCCATACTCCCTCTAAAACACAACCGTACCTTCACTTGAAACACGTACTTTCCATCATCGCCCATCTCAATCCGCATCTGGAGATACTTCTCCTCCAAGGTACTAAAAATATTCTTGTCACCTGACATGTGGAATGAAGCTCCACTTTCCAGGTACCACACACATCCCACCATGGATGAAACCATGTATGCGATAAGAGAGAAATCCAACTCAAACTGTGAGGCCAGTGCCTCACCATCAGATCCCATCGAGGATCCCTTCTTGGATTTCTTCTGTGGACAATTCGTAGCATAATGGCCCACTTCATGACAATGAAAGCATCACACTTTTGATTTGTCAAACTTATTTGGGATGGGACACCTTCCCTTTCCCTTTCCCTTTCCTCACCTTACTCGATAAGGCTATATTTTCCTCATCATCTTACTTTGATGAGGATCCATCTATGGTGCTTCTTCTTATCTCCTCCTGCATCAGATCCGACCAAAGTCGTTCCCAATCTGGCATTTTTTCTCTTCCATTAACCAAGTCTTGGTAGCTATGCTAGCTCTTAGGAAGACCGAGGAGTGCAAGACTCACCATGTCATCATCGACTGTCGTGATCCCTACACTTCCAAGCTCATCCCTACAAGTGGTGAGCTTGTTTAGATATGTAGAGATCGTGTTGCCCTTTTCACACTTGATTTTCTGAATCTTGTCTTTCAGCGCCAGCTTCCTCTAATCACTGTTGTTCTGATATAGATCTTTCAATTTTTTCCACATCGAAAATGGTGTCTCCTTCCCATGCAGGCTCGAGACAATGTGGTCTTGAACTCCCTCCAGGAGGATTCTCCTTGCTCTAGCCACACATTTCTTCCATTCTGCCAATTCTGTAGCATTAGTTGTTGCCGGCTTA
>APFE031203319.1:58905-72624 GCA_000404065.3 Pinus taeda | reverse complement strand
TAGTACATTGTCCCATCATCTGATCTCAACTGGGTCTCTGTCTGAACTGACATGCATGAGTTATTTATGAGAGAATATTCAGTTATCTGAAGTGTAGCAGTTACATGCATGCATGCATTAACTAACTGAAATAACAATTAATTCAACTCAGTTAACTGAGCTAACTAATTACAACTAAAATTACAACTCATCCTTATCTCTTTAACTAAGGGATAAATTCCTAAATCAATGGGATAATTGTTGCATGTCCTCACATAGACTTCATGTTTGATTTTCTCCAACTAATTAACTCAAGATTAATTAATTAATTTTTAATCAAACAGCTGCTAAGAACAAATTCGAATTTTACTTCTCTATTTTATTTCGGGGACTAAATAAAATAGGAAGGTGTCCCGAAATGCTATTTATGGCAGTGTTATTTTTAGCACTTATATATTTACCATTTCTTGTTACTATTTTCAACACTCCCTCTCAACAAGAAAGGGATTATCAATAACCCCAATCCTGTTTCTGTGGAACTCGAACTTGCATTTTGACAATGCCTTAGTCAAAATATCTGCATCATGTTCCTCGGTCGAAACATACAGCAACAACATGATCCTCTTGACCACATAGTCTCGAAGATGGTGATATTGGATATCAATGTGCTTGGACCTGTCATGAAAAACTGGATTCTCAAAGAGTTTGATACAACTCTGATTATGAAAATAGATCATAGTTGGATCCATCCTCTAACCAAACAATCCCACTAGAATCTTCCACATCCAAATGGCCTCACATGTAGCCTAACTAGCAGCCATGTATTCAGCCTCTGCTGAGCGAAGTGCAACTGACCTTTGTTTCCTGTTGTACCAGGAAACTGCAGTTGAACCAAGGTTGAAGATTCCTCCAGAAGTGCTCTTCTGATCTGATGGACTCCCTGCCCAATCTGCATCTATGAAGCCCTGAAGCTTCACTCCCTCTATCTGTCTATACCATAATCCAAATTGAGATGTGCCTCTGAGGTATCTCAGCACATGCTTCGCTGCCTTCTAAAACAGCTTGGTAGGCTAAAACATAGCTTGACTCAGTTCATTCACCACAAAGCATAAGTTTGGTCGTGTGCTTACCAAATACATAAGGGAACCCACAAGCTAGCGATAAACAGTAGCATATACCACCTCACCTGATGTAGCATCCTCCTTCCTCCAGTTTCCAGCTAGAGCATTCTACATGGGCTTGCACTTCTCCATGTGAAAGTGCCTGAGTATCTCATTGGAATACTTGCCATGAGACACAAATACTTCCCCATCTTTCTGCCACACCTCCATGCCTAGAAAGTAGTGCATAAGACCCATGTCTTTCATTTTGAGCTCTCTTGCAAGGTCCTCCTTGCAATACTGGATCAGCTAATCATCACCTGTCAAAATCAAATCATCGACATAAAGAAAAATGATCAATGGCTTACCTTACCTTCTACCATGATGTGGTAAAGGTTCACATCTGCTTCACTCTTGGTGAAGCCCAACCTAGTGAAATATCTATCGATCCCGGTGTACCAAGAACGGGGTGCTTGCTTCACCCCATACAAAGCCCACTTGAGTCGACACACATGCGACTCACGATCGAAGGTTTCAAAACCTTATGGTTGCTCAATGTACACCTCCTCCTTAATCTTCCCATTAAGGAATGTTGTCTTCATGTCCATCTGATGAAGCTTCCAACCCATTTGAGCTGATAGTACCGACATCGATCTGATAGATGAGTACCTTGCTACAAGAGCAAAGGTCTCATCGTAGTCGATCTCCTCGACCTATGAGAAACCACGGGCAACAAACCTTGCATTATGTTTCTCAACACTGCCATCAGCTGCCTGCTTTGCCTTGTAAAGCCATCTGGAACTCACCACTGACTTGTCCTGAGGTCTTGGGACAACATCCCACACACTGTTCCGAATGATAGAGTCGTACTCCTCTACCATTGCATCAACCCAGACTAGTTGTTGCACTGCCTCCTTGAAAGAAGAAGGTTTAGATTCTACACACTCCCCAACCAGGGCCATGTACCTAGTGTACCGCTTGAGTGACCTCCTCTGTCTACGCTGAGAAGATGGTTGTCCCACATTCTCTCGCGTGTCTAGCATCAACCTGTCAACTTCCCTTGAGCATTTCCGCCCATCTCTGGAAGACTCAACATGAATGGATGTCTCCACTCCGGGATCCTCTGCATGCAACTGGTCTGCATCAATCTAAGGCTCCTCCTCCTTAAGAACTGAAAGTTTCTCCTCTGCATGCAACTTGAGCTCCCTCTCAAGTGATACTTGCATGGCTTTCTTCTCGTCGAACTTCAGATCTCTGCGTACCACTGTTTTCTGACTGGTAGGCAGGTATACCTGATATTTTTGGGGTGTATCAGTGTGCCCCACAAGTATTTCCAACTTAGCTATTGAATCTAGCTTCCTTTGGGCATCTTTGGTCACATGGCAGTAAACTGATGATCCAAAGATTCGAAAGTGACTCACATCTGGTCGCTTCCCAGAAAAGGCCTCCATAGGTGTCTTCATCCCTAGTCTATGGTGCGGGGTTCTATTCTGCAAGTATATTGTTGTATTGCATGCCTCAACCCACAAATGCAGTGGTATGTTTTGGTCATGCAACATTGCTCGAGCTGCTCCCACAATCAATCTATTCTTCCTTTTGGCCACCCCATTCTGCTGTGGGTTATGGGGTGTCGTCAACTCCTGTTTAATTCCTTCTGTAGTGCAGAAGTCCTTAAATTGTTGGGAGACATATTCTCCACCATTGTCACTACGCAAGGCTTTTATTTTCTTTCCAAATTCTTTCTCTGCCAAGGCTTTAAACTCACAAAACCTCAAGAAGGTTTGATCCTTCTTTTGCATAAGTAGATCCAGCATCTACAAGAAAAATCATCAATAAAAATAACATAGTACCTTTCTTTAGCAGTGGAGGTTGTAGAGAATGGTCCACAAACATCTGAGTGAACTCGCTCCAAGATTGCTCCAGCTCTACTGTCTCGATCCAGAAAGGAAGATTTCACATACTTACCCAAGGTACAACCTTTGCATGTATCCATCTGCTCCAATTTTGCCTTGGGAAGTCCGGTAGAAATCTGTTGCATGATCTTCAGGGCTCCATGGTGCAAGTGGCCTAATCTTCTATGCCATAGCTTGCCAACATCTTGGCTTTGCACCATCTCAGCTTTGGAACTCAATGCAGCACAATCATCTACCTCCAACTTGTAGAGATTCTTTACTCGAATCCCGATTCGCTTGGTCTTTCTAGTGCTGATATGCCTCAAGAATACCTTTCCTTTACTAAAGACTACATCATAACCTTTATCTTCTAGCATAGCAATAGATACAAGATTCTTCTTCAGACCTGGTACATACTTTACATCAGTTAGGGTGAGAGGAGCTCCATGCTCCCTCTGAAACACACCCGTACCTTCACCTGAAACACATACTTTCCATGATCACCCATCTCGATCCGCATCTGGAGATACTTCTCCTCCAAGGTACTGAAAAGATTATTGTCACTTGACATGTGGAATGAAGCCCCACTGTCCAGGTGCCACACACATCCAACCATGGATGAAACCATGCATGCGATAAGAGAGAAATCCAACTCAAACTATGAGGCCAGTGCCTCACCATCAGATCCCTTCTTGGATTTCTTCTATGGACAATTCATAGCATAATGGCCCACTTCATGATAATAAAAACATCACACTTTTGATTTGTCAAACTTCTTCCCACCATGGGAAGAACTGGATTTGGGATGGGACGCCTTCCCTTTCCCCTTCCTTGCCTTACTCACTAAGGCTAGATTTTCCTCATCATCTTGCTTTGATGACGATCCATCTCTGGTGCTTCTTCTTATCTCCTCCTGCATCAGATCCGACCAAAGTCGTTCCCAATTTGGCAATTTATCTCTTCCATGGACCGAGTCATGGTAGCTATGCCAACTCTTAGGAAGATCGAGGAGTGCAAGAATCACCATGTCATCATCGAATGTCGTGATCCCTACACTTCCAAGCTCATCCCTGCAGGTGGTGAGCTTGTTTAGATATGTAGAGATCGTGTCGCCCTTTTAACATTTGATTTTCCAAAGCTTGTCTTTCAGCACCAACTTCCTCTGATCACTGTTGTTTTGATATAGATATTTCAATGTTTACCACATCGAAAACTGTGTCTCCTTCCCATGGAGGCTCAAGACAATGTGGTCTTGAACTCCCTCCAAGAGGATTCTCCTTGCTCTAGCCACACATTTCTTCCATTCTACCAATTCTGTAGCATTAGCCGCTGGAAGCTTGAGGACTTCTTGATCCTTTAGACCATTATCCTCTAATATTGCTTCCATGTGATCCTTCCAGGCTATATAATTTGAGCTACGATCAAGGGCATACTCGAGTCTTAAACCGTTAAATGCCAATGGTGAAATATAGATGTGATAAGAACTTGATTTCTATATTCAGGAACCTCAAACTTCGAACTTCTCCCTTCTTGTATATTTTTCTTCACTTTGATCACCTTTGCTCTGATACCATGTAGAAATTCCCATTGTAGATCACCTGATAATGCAATATACTAAATCAAAATACTAGATCTACTTCTACAATCAAACTTTGCGGAAGCTTAATTGAATATGAGCAAGATCAAATAGAACACATATAACTGAGAATGTGAAAGCAATCACACATGAACACAGAAGAATACTCTGGGGAAAGCCTCAGCTAAAAACTCTGATCTCTGTATTATCATACGAGTGGAAATATGTTCAGATTACATAAAGAATTAGCTCACAAGCTATCCTTCTCTCTCTGCAATCGAACAATACGGCTCACCGACTGTATAGACACAAGATATACCTTTCCTCAACCCTCCAAGCCTCATATTTCCTTGCACAGTTTTTCTTGGGGTCTAATGATGCCACCTATGTGATTGGCCTCATCACACACTTACTAAACTAAAGAAGTAACCATGCAATCTCCAAGGAATGAATTCCTTCTGCAAGCAAGAGATATCCTCCATGGAATATTCCTGCAACTGATAGTACACTGTCCCATCATCTGATCTCAACTGGGTCTCTATCTGAACTGACATGCATGACTTATTTATGAGAGAATCTTAAGTTATCTGAAGTGCAGTAGTTACATGCATGCATGCATTAACTAACTGAACTCACAATTAGTTCAAAAAACTATTTGAACTAATCTAGCTGGACTTAACTCAGTTAATTGAGCTAACTAATTATAACTCATCCTTATCTCTTTAACTAAGGGATAAATTCCTCAATCAATGGGATAATTGTTGCATGTCCTCACATAGACTTCATGTTTGATTTTCTCCAACTAATTAACTCAATATGAATTAATTGATTATTTTACAAACAACTGCTAAGATCAAATTCGAATTTTACTTCTATATTCTAGTTCAAGGACTAACTAAAATAGGAAGGTATCCCGAAATGCTATTTATGGTAGTGCTATTTTTAGCACTTCTATATTTAGCATTTCTTGTTGCTATTTTCAACAATTCCTTGTATAGATTGGAAAAGAGGGCTACCAAAGTTTAAAGGTCAGGATGAAGAAGATGCTAGTTTGCATTTGGTCAAATTTCATTTTCATATTCATAGATTAAAGAATAAGTTTCCTGAAGATTGTCTGATGAAGATCTTCATGGATACCTGGGAGGAATAGCGAGGAAATGGTATGAGATTCTACCATCTGCTAGTTTATATTATCTAAAGGATTTTCATTCAGTTTTCTTTCAACATTATCAAAGCTGCAATTTTTCCTTCTCAATGATGGATAGATGTTGTGAGATTTCTGAAAATTTCATTAAATTTCTTGAAAATTCGTATGGGGATGAAGAGTGTATTGAAGAAGATATATTAGAAGCCCTTTATGATTTTTCCTCCCAATAAGAATTAGCAGCTTCCTCCTTGGATGAAGCAGAATGGGATCAAAATAGAGAAACGTCCATTCCTGATCTTGAAAATGAAAGTCGCCAAGCCAATGTTGATTTCTGTAAAACTTAATGTTCTCCTCTGTCTGAAGATGAAATAGATCAGCTCTTGAAATGCCATGTTACAACCCAAGTTAAGGTAGGTTTGCAATGTTCACACAATCAAGAATGTGTGAGTGAAATTTCTTCCATTATTGAAAATGAAATTATGGGTTTAAATGATGACAATCATGAGATTGATGAAACTATATAGGAAGTTGTTGTGAGTAAGCCAATTTCTGATGTAGATTCTCTGCAAGGAGATAAGATAATACAGATTGTTTTCTTTCATGAAGACGATGGGCAGACATGTTTAATAATCATGAAGAATGTGTTCTTTTCAAGGATGACTTAGACTATGAATTGGAAGAGTATGAGTTTGAGATAGACAGTATGCCTGAGATAGAATCAGAGTTGCTCATGCTTGAGGAATTTACAGCCAACACTGAGGTAGCAGAAAGTCATAGTTCCCTATGCCTTCCTATGGATCAACAACCAAGTATTCTTTCAGATCAAAATGAAAGGAGTACTTTTATTTTTGCTGGATTTCAAGACAAGGTAACATTTCATATTTTTAAGGATCCCTACATTGATTTATTGCAACCATCTAGGAAGATAAATTTTCTTGTATTTATGGATCATGAGCACATGTTTAGTGAACACTTGGTGTGGCCTAGCCTTTGTTTTTTCTGCCTGCTCAAGGAAAGTACAAGCAAAATTCAAGTAGGTAGCCATCTGCTGGATTGGTTACACTTGAGGGATCATTACACATGATTGTATATACATCTTCAAAAGGTGGGTGGTTATCATCAGGATTTGAACCTCGAGGTGAAGGCCCTGAGATCTTGGTGGTCTGTTGCCATAAGTAAGTTTCGTCAGTAAGTTTTTATTTTTTATAGTCAATTAAGTCAATTTTCAGTTTTAGTTTAGTTTTCTACATTTTGACTCCATTGCCCAATGAATAAGGCTACCTGGTCTACAGTGTTCTTGACACCTCCAAGGAGCTTCCATCCCCAGCTGGAGCCAATGTTAGTGTCAATCTTACCTGCTTGTCACTAGTGATCAAATATGCTCTTAAAAGGTGTTGTTAGGGTGTCAAGTCAATTTTTTGTCATTTCAGTGAGTTTTCAAATAAAAATTTGGTCATTGATTGTTGTGTCTAGGTCATTGCTGCTCCCTTCACTTACTCATGGTTCTCATTAATGATCATGGTCATTGTCTTCTTCAAGGTATCATGTCTTCATTTAAGTGTCTTGGGTCATGAAATGGTCAAATTCTTCATTTTAGTTCATGGTAAAGGGTTTCACTCCATGTGTCATCATGATACCATATGTCAAAACAAAAACATGTCAATCATGTGATTCACTGGGTAAAGGGAGTTAGCAGCTTAGAGAAAGAAAAATAAAGGTAAAGGTAATGTTTTATTTCAAATAAGACAATGCTCCAGTACACTACCTCGTCTCATCATTTCTCATAGGGACATTTTTTCTTCAAAATATGTTTCTAACCAAAAGGAGAAGAAGTTTACAAAAGTGAAAGAGGGTTTTGTCAATGATAGGCCAAGGAACAAAAACCTTCTTCAGTTTATGCACAGTTATTATTATTTGAGAGAAATGTCCAAACTACACTTGCAACGAGAGAGTTGTTACACTTCTGGAAAGTTTGACTTCAACACAGGTTTTCAGAGATTTGGAGCGGGTGTTGGCAGTGCTTAAGGACTCTATTATGTAGAAGACATCATAAGTTTTCCAATGGTACCTTCAGATAGTGATTTGGATTAGTGGAAGGCATCGAAATGTTCTTTTCAAGTTGGCACTGCGCTTTTGTTAGAGACACCCTGGGTTTTTGGAGTGACCTTGGGAAAATCCAATTTTCTCCCTTTTGGAGTGTCCAAATTACATTATTGATGAGTCCATCTTATAGCAAACTTCAAGAGATTTCCAACGAGCTATCAAGTTCACAATTTGGAGTAGTTTAAGGCCTCCAAAATATGGTTGGAAGACAGATTTGTGCTTCTGTGAACTGCGCTCCGCTTCTAGAGGTGGCGCTGCGCTTCTATGAACTGTGTTGTGCTCATGACAAAGTAGCCCGAAACTTGCCAAAACTCACCCAAACATCAAATTTAAGCTTTCATTCCTATTTCTTTCTTTGCTAAGATGTTCTACAAGTAATTATCATCATCTAACTCACTTTTTTCCTTTGGCAAAGCAAGTGCAAATGTGAGTTTTCTTCATCTACAATCTATGTGAAATTTCATGCTGCAAAGCTAGTGCAAATGATGGGTTTTGTTAGTTATGACATTGAAAACTTTAAAAATTTTCATCTCATACCTCTCTCTCTCTCTCTCTTCCTGTCTCTCTCTCTCTCTCTCTCTCTCTATCTCTATATTATATATATTATATAATATAATTATATATATATATTTATATATATATATATATATATATCACCCTATCATTCACTAATCAACTCATTTACCTTCAGTTTACCTCACCTTTGCACAAACCCTAGCTCATACCTATCATTTTGGACAATTTCCTAGCATGACTATTTTTAAATTCTTCTTATCTCTCTCTCATTTCACTCCATTCAAACTTCCCAAGCTTTCTACCACCCCTATCCATCTCCAAAAATTCCCCTATCATCATCTCCCTTCCCTAACTCCCTCATTTCATCATTTCCTTCCTTGAGCAAGAAAACAGTCAGCTTAAGGCCAAACAACTCATCATGGAGAAAGAGAAATCCAAGGTGCTGCAGCAAGGAGGCAAAGGTAAAGTAGCATTTGAGCCTATTGAACATGAGGAACCTTAAAAACAAGTTGGAAAAAGGAAGCCAAGGACCAAGGGACTCTAAAGGGCATTAAAGGAGGAGAAAGAACATAATCTGCTAGATGAAGACCTAGACATGGAAGACATAATTGCCTTGGAGATCAATGAGGACAAAGAGTATTCGTTAAGTAAGGTCAATGAACACTTAGAATAGCTTCTTGAAAAATCCAACAAGTATAATTAGCTATTGAGGCACATGGCCCATCATTATCAGACCAGAAACATGATTTGCAACATCAAGCTCAAGCACTTGAAAAACAAGCTAAAGGAAACCCTAAAGGGAAAAAATGAGAGGGATAACTAGGAGATGCTTTTTGAAGCATCCATGAGGGCATGACGTACCTCATTTTTCACTTCATGACCAATTTTTAAGGTTTTCTAACCATTTTTTGGTTTTTTGAGAATTTTCGTGCCAAATTCAGAAATTGGGCTAGTCACAGAAGCGCAGCGCCTTAGCGCTACACTTTTTCCCCAGGGCTCCAAATGAAAAGTGGCTTACATTTTTGGAAAGATAATTACCTCCTCTCAAAACCCATTTCATCAGATTTCTCAGAGAGGGCTCAATTTTTGAGAAAAACAAGAAAAAAGGGGTCACAAGTCATCATTCTGCCACTCTTTTTGACAGGCATTTCGCTTCTGGAGACAACTTGGGAGAATGAGTTTTTGAAGGCCTTCCCATGGGTCATTTTCAAAAATTCAAGGTGTTATGGAAACTATAAAGGCAAGGATAACTGGTCGTTCTCTCAGATCTCAATTTGGACTTCAGGAAGACACCTAAATGTGGGCTCAAAGTTGGCATTGCGCTTCTGCAAATTTCTTAGTTTTTATTTTAAAATTCACTACGTAATTTCCTAGTTTCTTAGTTTGACTTGGTAAAAGTCAAAAATCATGATGTAAATGAAGTAGTTCAAGGTTAGATGATGTAATCATGAATAAATAGAGACGATAGGGTTTTTGTTTTTTGTTTTGTTTTTTTTGTTTTTTGTTTTGTTTTTTTTGTTTTGTTTTTGTTTTTTGTTTTTTTTGTTTTGTTTTTGTTTTTGTTTTTTTTGTTTTTTTTGTTTTTTTTTTTTTAAGGCCTTATAAAGGAAGCAAAATTCAAAAACAAAGTCTAAAGGAAGAGTTTGTATTTGACATTCTCACTCTCACTTGTCAGTTGAGCGAATCTTGGAAACAATTCCACCACTTAGGAATTCGACTCCTGAAGGTGAGGAAGTTGTTGGATTGAGTCTATATGTATCATTTGTCATTCAGAGAAAAGGGTTGGACTTTTGTGGAGAGGCTTGTACCTTATGTTTTCTTATAGCTAATCAAGGAGCAGTTGCAGCTATATTTCAGGAATACTTGTTCAGTGAGTATAGGTGTTGCTTTTCTTTCAGATCTGTTTCTAACTGATGAAATCATCTCTCTTTTCATGCTTTACCTTCTTCTTGTGGTTCTCCTTAGAGTCATATAGACAAAATTCTTAGATTTAAGCTCTGTTTATGTGGAAAATCATGCTTGTGTTCTTTTCTTATATAACTAATGAATTCATGCTTATACATGCTCATTATGTTCTCCTAAACTCTCATACCTATACTACATTGGAAAAAAAACCTTAATTTCCCCATAAAACACTGATATCTAGCTCCTCTATTACTGTACACTTGAGGCCTTGACCTAATTACCTGTTCTAATCCCTATTCCAACAAATTAAAAAACCCTAAATTCTCATATACTCAAACAAGACTTGTATATCTAGCCTAAAACCTATTTCTTTTAGTTATTCATTGACAAATCCTTAGAGAGATCCCTCTCTAGTTCATTAGGGCTAGCAACTGAACTGAAAGTGGTTCGAGGTTACCTTTTTTGATTTCCTCCTTAGCCTAGGAAATTGTAGGGGATAACCAGGTGAAGGAGTGGGGCTCCTTTCAGCTGCGCTTCTTGGTCTCTCAGCCTGTGGGTGGCCATGAAATTTGTGCCCAAAATTGTGGCCATTATTGGCACAAGGCAGGGGGCATTCAAGGGTGTTCGGGTCCTCTTAGGTGGGGATCTTTTGTACTCGGGGGCTTTGAACATGATACACGGGGGGAAGAAACACTGGATGAACAGAACTAGTGGCTGTCGAAAATTATGAAAATAATGGTTTGGAATTCTTGGTTACTTGTTCCCGAAGCAGGTAACTCCCTTAGAGGAAGAAAGCATTGAAGCTAGTTTTGGGCCACTGTCAGCAACATGCTAGAAGGACACGAGACAACATAACAATGGCTCAAGCAGGGAAAAGTAAGGGCAGAGGCAAGAGACAGAGGGAGAGCAAGGCTGAGGCTGAGTCGAGCAAATATTGGAAATCGTCGTGGAAGGAAACTGGTGGACAGACTGATCCAAGAAGTGGTGGCTGCATATGTGGGTGGCACCAAAGAGGAGATTCAATTACTCATCACAGAGTGGGAGAAGGACATCAACAAATTTGAGAACAAGGTGGCAGTGGACGTGGAAGAGTGGAAGGTCCTGGTTACTTATCTGTGACAAACTCTATAAGAGAAACACAATATAAACAGACTCTACACTTGTACTGGTTGTTGAAATGCCTCTTAGGGAAGGCGATGAAACAAATCTGGATGACCGTTGTTAAGGAATTTCTAGACTACAAGTAAAACTTTCAAAAGATCCAATCTCAATTGTAGAAATAGGATGGTCGTCTGGGCCGAATTGAGGAAAACTTCTCAAGCGTGTTCTTGCTGACTAAGCTGCCCGAATCTAGTGCAAAAGACCTAACCCTAGGTGCCTTGACTGATCATGAGAACTAGAAGGATGAAGTCATAGTATTTTTGCTTAAGTTTATATGAGTATAGCATATAATTTCCAATTTGCAGTAGTTTATATAAATAGAAAGACAACTCATGGTTGTGGACATGATAATCAAGTATACATAGCTTGGATAGATAGACTAACTATATTTTGCTACTGGATGGCATATAATGTGGTTAGGTGGTCAACAGGCCTGGTTTCCCAACGGGCAGGTTGAGACCACCTAGCAAGGCTAAGTGGTTGTAACCTGCTTGCATATATTATAATGAAAAAGAAAGATCTATCAAGCTTAACAAACAAACAAACAAACAAAAATTGAATACCTTACTTTTGGTTACGCTCCAATAATACCCTTCAATACATATCCCAAAGGGGCTCAAAGCACTTCCTCATACAAGTTAATCTTCACCTCTCAAGGCTTTATGTCAAGGCTTTACTTTACCTAAGTTGTGAGGTGAGTATGTTTTATTCTTGGTCTTTCCTCTCTCCTTTTTTAGTGGTAAAATTAATTATTAATACATATAGTGAATTATTTAATTAAAGTAGGCAGAAAAATCATTATAATTTTCTTAGTGAAGTATTATTAGTAGATTAACCCCATGTTATAAATATTATTTTGGTAAAATTTTGTGAATGCTAATATGAAGATGAGGTTTTATAAGGAAAATTTTAGTATGAATATGAAATGTTGCAACGATATGAGGATAGTCTATGTTATTAATCAATACATCTAATTGAAAGGGTCATTAACAATGGCTTAATTTGCATAAATTTTTTTGTGTTAATGATAAGTTTCCTGAAAAGAGAAATGTTGCAAGTAAAATTCACAAATGAAAGCTATAGAGATTGTATGTATTTAAGATTTGTATGAAGAATGCAATGTGGTTAAAAATGATAAGGAGAAGAATTTGAACAAGAATATCATAACAAGATCAATGGAAACCTAGTAAGATGATACATGTTATAGTGTTATCTAGAGACATGCAAAGATGTAAATAACTAGATTTGGCAAGCACATTTTCAAGGATGAAATGAGTAACCCATAAAACTAGTCGTAATCCCGTTTCTAATCATATGTTGATAGAAACCTCTTAAAACCTATCCATATTAAAGCGAACGGTTCCTAGTTTATTTGCATTAGAGTACATAACTCAACATGACTTTGATTTCATTATGATATAACATATAACTTTGGGAGTTAATTGTTATTTGTTTGGGTGCTTGAAGTGCTAAGCAAACCATCTTTCCTACACATTTATCTAGGATGGGTGTTCATATTTTGTATTATCAATAAACTTAACATGAACTGTTGCAGTGTAAGCATAAGGAGGCAATTAACTTGTTTCTACTTGGCCAAAAGTTTAAAATCACATGCTAAGAATTGAAAAAAGAAATATGAAGTACTTCCTAGGCTCAATTAGGTGACAACTATATATGACATCCATGTAAGTTCTAAATTAGCATATCTAAACTTATATGTGTGCTTTTAATATGTACTTCATTGTAATCTATTTGCATAAAGCATAGGAAGGGTGCTGAAACATTTTGGGAGCAACATCATTTTCCCAAATGGTTTTGGGAATCATGTTCTTGGTGCTTACAATTGCAAAAATACCATACATTGGCTTATAATTAAAGATTATAATGGAGGCATGGAATTAGGAAAAAAAGGGACCAATATAGGCAAGGCAATCCAATGCCAAGGTGATTTCGAATATATATATTTGTGCATGTGGGTTTAAGCCTATATGCAATGGAACACACAGACATTAACACAAGATTTTACCCTAGAAACCCAAAATAGGGAAAACTAGTATGATTTTTAGTATATTATGTATTTACAATGTTACAGTTGAATGTGTATATCATGTGGCATCCATAAACCCCAATCCATTAACCCTATATTAGAATACAACCATAGTTCCTTAATCATTGTAATTTATTTGCACAAAGCATAGGAAGGGTGCTGAAACATTTTGGGAGCAACATCATTTTCCCAAATGGTTTTGGGAATCATGTTCTTGGTGCTTATAGTTGCAAAAATACCAAACATTATCTTCTAATTTAGAGATTATAATGGAGGCATGGAATTAGGAAAAA
>APFE031203319.1:35869-58885 GCA_000404065.3 Pinus taeda | reverse complement strand
TATGCAATGGAACACACAAACATTAACGCAAACATTTTACCCTAGAAACCCAAAATAGGGAAAACTAGTATGATTTTTTAGTATAATATGTATTTACAATGTTACAATTGAATGTGTATATCACGTGGCATCCATAAATCCCAATCCACTAACCCTAGATTAGAATACAACCATAGTTCCTTAATCAAAATTACAAAACTATGAGTTGAACCACGACGTGCCACAAAATTGCTAAAAGTGAAAATTGTGTGCCAAAAACTACCAAAAAATGGAAACAAAAACCATCAAAAAAGGTTTTTTTTTTTTGGCCTTGCCCCACTACGACCTCCCCACTACACCCAACGCAATGAAATGCCTATGGGGTTGATCCAAACTTAAATAGGAACACAACAAATTACATATATAATCATAAACACAGAGATGCAACAGAAAAACACTTCATTTCATTAATAGAAAAATATTGAACTATACTTACAAATAGAATGGAAATAAGATAGCTTGGGCGATGGTAGCTTATCTCTGAGAAGATATGTGGAAGCTACATGCCTCTGAAGTGTGTTACAATGAGGTTCAAGGGCATATTTATTGTTGGAAAACATGAGAAAACCCTAAACAACCAAAACCTTAACCCTAGGAGATGTAACGCTAAGAGTTTGTGGGCCCCGTTGGGGTTAGTTAGGCAGCCAACTTCTCAGGGTCATAACTTGGTCATATTATCTCCGTTTGGCACGTACGATACCTTATTGGAAAGGTCTCTCTGAGTACTACTTGCATATAATTATAAGCCTATCATGAACACACAAAAAAAACACCATTTAGGGGGTCAAAACTGCTCCAGAAGTTCAGGACCCTAAAAATAGTAAATGCTGAAATGAATAAGGAAACATATGAAATTGGTTGGGGGGTCTAGGTGGAATAGACAGGTGGCCACTAATATACACTTGGATCATTCATCCCCGCTTAGGAAGCAATGCTCCCCATTGCGTGCAGAGCCTCCATGAGGTGAGGAAATTTCTGTTGAACTTGGTCCCTAGTAAACCACTTGCCTTGCTTTGACAACTCGATATAGTTGTATCCTCTAATGGCAAGTGTTCTTGATATGTGTGTCCATGATTTGATCAGTTGTGGCCTGATCCATGTAGTCTGGGTTGAGCTCTGTTGGTGTGAGTTGTTCTACAATGTCGGATGTGTCCAATAATGGTGGAAAGTATGGTCGAAGGCGATCTACATTGAACACTGGGTGCAGACCAAGGAACGGTGGGATGCTAAGCTCGAACGAATTATCACCGACGGCCTTGGTGATGGTGTATGGCCCATATTGGAGCAAGTGCATATTGTGGTGGGGTCCAGCAAGGCGCTCCTTCTGCAAATGTAGCCAAACTTTGTCGCCCACCTAGAACTTGTGTGGCACTTGATGCTGATCATGGCGCTGCTTGTACTTAGCATTGACTCTATCCAATATATCATGGACCTGCTAGAGGATGTGTTGAATGCGCTTAATGAAGTTGTTAGCCCTTTCAGCTTTGGATTGAACGTGAGCCGAATATACCTGAGTGGCCGCAAATGGTATGGTCACATCAATGGGGCATAATGGATGAAATCCCAACCCTACTTGAAAGGGGTTGTGGCTTGTTGAGCTGTGGAGAGCTCTATTGTAGCTATGTTGGACATAGGGGAGAATTTCATCCCACGTGCTTGGATGCTTTGAGTTGTACATGTGCAGAATGTGTAAGATCATCCTGTTGACAACCTCTATTTCGCCATCAGTTTGGGGATGGAAAGTCGTGGACTTAGTAAGTTTTGTATCCAACATCGACCAAAGACTTGACCAAAATGCAGTCAAGAATCTGTTGTCCCAATTTGAGACAATGGACTATGGGATACCAAAGTGTACCCATACTCGCTCAAAGAAGATCTTAGCAGTGGTCTCTGTTGTGATACTCTTCTTGCAAGCCGCCATGATGGCCATCTTAATCTGTCGACGACCACAAAAATGTAATAATTGCCATGCTTAGTAGAAGGAAGGCTCGACATGTAATCCATGGAGACAGATTCCCAAGGCCAGCTAGGAGTAGGTAGAGGAGTATACAACCTTGCTTCTTGATGTTTGGTTTGGAAATTATGCAGGCGGTGCAGGATCTAATGTACTTCCCAACATCTTGACGAAGTTTTAGCCAATAAAAATAGTTCTGCAATACCGCCATTGTTTTCTCTACTCCAAAATGTCCAACGACCCGACTATAGTGCGCCTCCCAAATAATATTGGCATGCTCACTTAAAGGAACATAGATGTATCCCAGGTGGCATAATAGTGCATCCCGAAGGTGAAAATTTGGAACTTTCTTCCCTTCTAAGATTGTATGGTATATGCTATTGAATTTTGGATCTCTCTTGTAAAGATGCAGACACCCCGATGTCTCGTGCCCACAGGAGTCGAGCACAGTGATTTGCACCATGACCGGTGGTCGGCTGAGGCAATCAACAACATTATTGGTGTTGTCCTTCTTATACTTAATGTTCAAATGGAACTGTTGCAAATAGGTGGACCATTTATGATGGCGATTGTTTTGCAACTTTCCTTGTGTCTATATGAACTGTAGAGGTCGGTGGTCTGTGTGGATCATCGTTTCCTTCCCCATAATGTAATGGTTCCATTGAAGAAAGACTTGCACGATGGAATACATTTCTTTGTCATAAGTGGGGTGCTTCTGGACTGTATCTGAAATTGTCTCACTTTGGTAAACCATTGGATGCCCATGTTGAGTAAGAACCGCACTAATAGCATTGTCTAGTAATGTGAGCACTAGTGCATAACAGAGGTGATTCTTCAACTCAGAGAACGCTTGTTGTTGGGTTTATGACCAAAAAAACTTTGCTTTCGCTCTACCCTTGGTGACTTGACTTAAAGGCCAAGTGATATGAGAGAACCCCAATAAGAACCTACGGTAGAAATTGGCAAGACCCAAAAAGCTGTGGAGCTTTGTTAGAGTGGTTGGGGCTGGCCAATCCCAAATGACTTGTATCTTGGATGGGTTCACACGTGTAGAATTTCCCACTGTAGATCACTTGATAATGCCATATACTAAAGAAAAATACTTGATCTACTTCTACAAACAAATTTGCAAAAGCTTAATCGATTTTTGAGCAAGATCAATCAGAACACATATAACACCTGAAGAAGAAATCATACACATGAAACACAGAAGAATACTCTGGGGAAAGCCTTAGCTAAAAACCCCGATCTCTGTATTATCATACAATTGGAAATATGTCCAGATTACACAAAGCTTTAGCTCACAAGCTATCCAACTCTCAGTGCAATCCCTCTGCTGCTCATAGATAGCCAAAGGCTTCTCACAAACCTTCTCCTCTGCCCTCCAAGCCTCCTATTTCCTTGCGTAGTTTCTCCTGGGGTCCAATGCTACCACCTATGTGAATTCACCTCTCACACAACTCACCAAACTTAGAAGTAACTAAGCAATCCTAAAGGAGATAATTCCTTCTGCATGGGTGAGTTTCCTATATAGGAAAAATCCTCCAACTGATAGTACATTGTCCCTTCCTCTGATCTCAACTGGGTCTCTGACTGAACTGGCATGCATGAGTTATTTATGATAGAATATTTAGTTATCTGAAGTGAAATATTTACATGCATGCATGCATTAACTAACTAAACTCACAATCAGTTCAACAAACTATTGGAACTAATGTAACTGGACTTAACTCAATTAACTGAGCTAACTAATTACAACTCAAAGTACAACTCATCGTGATCTCCTTAATCAAGGGATAACTTCCTCAATCAAAGAAGAAATTGTTACATGTCTTCACATAGACTTCATGTTTGATTTTCTCCAACTAATTAACTCAAGATGAATTAATTAATTATTTTTCAAACAACTGCTAAGATCGAATTCAAATTTTAATTCTCAATTTTAGTTCAGGGACTAACTAAAATTGGAATCTATCTCGAAATGCTATTTATAGCAATGCTATTTTTAGCATTTCTATTTTATCATTCCTTTTTGCTATATCCAAAACTGGTACCTGAAATGCTATTTATAGCATTTCTTGTTGCTATTTTCAACACTCCCTCTCAACAAGAAATTCATTCAACTCGAACCCGATCCTGAACCTTTGGAATGTTATACATGCAACACTTCTCCCTAGTGTTGTTTCTCCAACAACTCTAGAAACAAAAAAATATCCAACTTGAATCAGAATGATACCTCTGTCATCAAAGTCTCTGACTACTATTGCCTTTGTTGACTGAAAACTATGCACCTTTGTGCTCTTCAGTATCTGACTGCTCTAGCCTGTGTCGCTTTGACCTCTAACTGCATCAATCACACTGATTCCTGTTGTTGCATCTGTGATGTTGCTAGTCCTATCTCCCAGCACTACATCCGCACCACACCTCCTCTCATCATGTTGCATTGTGCTGCCCACTGCTGCACTGCAACTCAGTTACTGAGAAGTAAGTAACTGATCTCCCAACTGACCCCCCTGTTGGGCTAGAAACATCCTTTGATGATGAAGCTTCCTCTGCTGCTCCATCTGCATCTATCTCTACCCACTCAGCCAGTCCTGCTACTCCTCGTTGGGGCTCTTGTAGAAAGGTCTAATCAAAGAGGTTGGGTACCTCAAAGATCCTACCCCTGTTTCAACCTTCTTAGGAATGTCACTCCACATTGCCCCACCTCCCACCTCGAGGTATGGATGCATGTGATCCCTTTGCCCACTTGGCTCAAAATTTCCCCCTACTAGAGGTCTCTGCATGAGTGGATGCCTCCACTCGATCTCCTCTCGGCTTCTCCAGTTGTGGCTACTTCACAACCTCCTGAAGTTGCTTCACCAATTGTGGCTCCTCCACAATTGTTTGAGACTTCTTCTAGCTGCATGTTGAGAGGTAATGTACTCTCCCTCTCAACCACCAAGTCTCCAATAGTTTCCTTGCTACTCAAGGCTTTGCATGCATCTTGAACCTCAAGAGCATACAGGTTCTTGACTCGTGAACCGATCTGCTTTACCTGTCTCCTGGTTATGTGTCTAAGGAAAACCTTTCCCTTACTGAAGACTACATCATAGCCTTTGTCTTCCAGCATCGTGATTGATACCAAGTTCTTCTTCAGTCCTAGCACATACTTCACATCTGTCAAGGTAATGCAAGCTCCATGCTCCCTCTGAAAAGAAACCGTGCCCACACCTGAAACACTATACTTTTCATCATTACCCATTGCTATGAGTATCTGAAGGTATTTCTCCTCCAAGGTACTGAACAAACTCTTATCACCAGTCATGTGGAATGAGGATCCACTGTCAAGAAACCAACCACAACCCATCATCGATGAAAACATGCATGTGATGAGGGTAAAAACCAATTCGAATTGAGAGGCCAATGCCTCACCTTCAAATCCTTCCTTGGATCCCATCTTGGATTTCTTCAATGGACAATTTGTTGCATAATGGCCCACCTCGTGACAATGAAAGCATCACACTTTCTATTTGTCAAACTTCTTCCCACCATGGGAAGAACTCGATTTGGGATGAGAATCCTTCTCCTTCCCTTTCTTTGCCTTACTCGCTAAGGCGCAATTTTCTTTATCCTCCTTGGATGAAGAACCATCTCTGGTGCTTCTTCTTATCTCCTCCTGCATCAGATCCGACCAAAGTTGTTCCCAATCTGGTAGTTTCTCTCTTCCATTTACTGAGTCTTGGTAGTTGTGCCAACTCTTAGGAAGACTAAGAAGAGCAAGACTCACCATGTCATCGTCGGCTATCATGATCCCTACACTTCCAAGCTCATCCCTGTAGGTGGTGAGCTTGTTCAGATATGTAGAGATCGTTTCGCCCTTTTCACACTTGATTTTCTAAAGCTTGTCTTTCAGCGTTAGCTTCCTCTGATCACTACTATTCTGATATAGATCCTTCAATGTTTTCCACATTGAAAATGGTGTCTCCTTCCCATGGAGGCTCGGACTATGTGGTCTCGAACTCCCTCCAGAAGGATTCTCCTCGCTCTAGCCACACATTTCTTCCATTCCGCCAATTCTTGGGCATTAGCTGTTGTGGGCTTGGGGACTTCTTGATCAATGAAGTCCTTCAAACCGTTTTCCTCTAATACCACTTCCATGCGATCCTTCTAGGCTATATAATTCGAGCTGACATTAAGGGCATACTCGAGTCTCAAACTGCTGAACGCCATTAGTGAAATTGAGATGTGATAAGAACTTGATTTCTATAATCAGGAACTTCAAATTTCAAACTTCTCCCTTCTTTGTATATTTTTCTTCGCTTTGATCACCTATGCTCCGATACCATGTAGAATTTCCCATTGTATATCACCTGATAATGCAATATACTAAAGCAAAATACTTGATCTACTTATACAAACAAACTTACGGAAGCTTAATCGATTTTTGAGCAAGATCAATCAGAACACATATAACAAAGAAGAAGAAATCATACACATGATAGAAGAATACTCTGGGGAAAACCTCAACTAAAAACCCGATCTTTGTATTATCATACAAGTGGAAATATGTTTGGATTACACAAAGCTTTAGCTCACAAGCTATCCATCTCTAAGTACAATCCCTCTGCTTCTCATAGACAGTCAAAGGCTTCTCACAAACCTTCTCCCCTACCCTCCAAGCCTCTTATTTCCTTGCATAGTTTCTCCTGGGGTCCAATGTTGCCACCTGTGTGAATTCACCTGTCACACAACTCACCAAACTCAGAAGTAACTGCACAATCCTGAGGGAGATAACTCCTTCTGCATGGATGAGTTTGCTATATAGGAAAAATCCTCCAACTGATAGTACATTGTCCCTTCCTTTGATCTCAACTGGGTCTCTGACTGAACTGACATGCATGAGTTATTTATGAGAGAATATTCAGTTATCTGAAGTGCAATAGTTACATGCATGCATGCATCAACTAACTGAACTGACAATCAATTCAACAAACTGTTGGAACTAATATAACTGGACTTAACTCAGTTGACTGAGCTAACTAATTACAACTCAAAGTACAACTCATCTTGATCTCCTTAATCAAGGGATAACTTGCTCAATCAAAGGAGAAACTGTTGCATGTCTTCACATACGCTTCATGTTTGATTTTCTCCAACTAATTAACTCAAGATGAATTAATTAATTATTTTTCAAACAACTGCTAAGATCAAATTCGAATTTTAATTCTCAATTTTAGTTCAAGGACTAACTAAAATTGGAATCTATCCTGAAATGCTATTTATAGAAATGATAATTTTAGCATTTCTATTTTATCATTGCTTGTTTTTATATCCAACATTGGTACCTAAAATGCTATTTATAGCATTTCTTGTTGCTATTTTCAACAACATGTACACCCTGCTCATTAATGATGTACCCAAGATATTGAACCTGGGTCAGGATAAAGGTTCATTTCTCCAAGTTAGCACACATCTTGTGTTGGCGCAAGGTTTGAAGGACTTGTCGAATATGGTGGAGGTGCTCTTCCCAACTTTGGCTGAAGATCAAGATGTCATCTAAATACACCATGACAAATACATTGGTGAAGGGTTGCAAGATGTCGTCCATCAGTCTCATGAAGGTTGCAGGGGTGTTCGTCAATCCGAACGGCATGACCAACCATTCGAAAAGGCCCTCCTTGGATTTGAAGGCAGTCTTCCACACATCAAAGGGTTAGATAAACACCTGGTGAGAACCTTACTTCAAGTCAATCTTGCTGAAATATTTGCCCCCCTTGAGCTAGTCCAGAAGGTCATCAATCTGCGGGATGAGGTACCTATTTCGGACAGTGATCTTGTTCACTACCCAATAGTCAATACAAAGCCTCCAGGTCCCATCCTTCTTCTGTACCAATACAATCATGCTCCCACAAGGTGATGAGCTTGGCTTGATGTGCCCTTTATGCAATAGTTCCTAAATCTGCCTCTTGATCTCATTGTTCTCTAGAACATAGAGTCGATAGATTGGTCCATTGGGCAGCGGTGCGCCCAAGGTCAGATTGATGGAGTGCTTGACCTGACAGTGCATAGGTACCCTTGTGGGTGAGGTTAAAATATCCCTATACTCCTCCACGACCTTGTCCATCTGCTATTGTTGTGCAAAGGAGCCCCGCTTAGAAGTTGTCACCATAACCTTATTCTTTCTTTGGGGGTGAATCATAAGGAAAACAAATTTCCTGGTCTAGGAAATGATCTTACTGCATTGCTTTGTAGTGATCAAAGAGATGGTGGTAGGTGGGGCTACCTTCGGTATCATGTACAACTTATTAACCAAAGTAATAATCACAGAGCGAGGTATAGACTCATATACAACATGTCACTTCCACAAGTATGGTTTTCCTAACAATACATCACAAAATTCAAGAGGAGCAACGTCACACAGTACCTCATCCATGAAGAGCTTGATGTTGTAGGGAAGGCGACACTGCTAGCTAACACAAAGATCTCATCCTTGGTGAAGCCACCTAATGGTGTACGGTTGTGGATGTGTTATAGTCTTTAGGCCTAGACGCTTCACGACCTCTACTGAAATGAGGTTCTTTTGGCTCCCGCTAACGACAATGAACTGCAATGGAGAACCCTTCACCCACATCTGTGAGTGGAAGAGGCGTTCCCCCTCCTCTGGATCTTCAGGTTCAATATTCTGGATTTTGGTGGTGGCCATGGTGGCACTAGGATCTGCATCAATGATCTGATTTCCTTTGTCAGTTCCCTTATCGGGTTCTGATTCAGAGTCGGAACCTGCGTCTAATTTAGAAGCCTTCAGCTTAGCCACTAGTGACTTCTTGGCCCGACACTCAGTTGTATTGTGAGTGGAGCTCTTATGGAACTCACACCATTTTCCCGTGTCCTTCTTCGTCTTTAGGGTGTTGTTATTTGCTTGTGGCTTCAACGAGCTATCTTGGGTAGTGCCGCCTTGGCTTGGTCCTTTGTTATGAGGTTTGGGGGCGCCTTTTCCTTGCTTTGGATTCACATATCCAAAGTATTGCTTCTTCTGTTTAAACTTCTGCTCAACCTTGATAGCGTACAAATACACCATGCCAAGTGAGGAAATATCCAAGAACTCCATCTTGTCTAGGATGTACTTGTGTAGACAGTCACGATACTTGAGCACCAAATGCCGCTTAGTATCCTTGATACCCAACTTTGTCCGAAGGGTATGGAAGTATTTGTGAACTTTGGCACATCTTGGTCCCTTCCCTGCCGTAGCGTGGTCCACTTTATGTATTTGCCTTCATAGCTCCTGACAGGGTAATATTGTTCCTTGATGGCATGCCAGAAATAATTCCAAGTGGGTGTGATTGAAAACAGCGAGGGTTCACTCTCATCCTTTTGTTCACAATTGGTTTCCCACCAATCCTTGACGTGTGGGGCATCTTTAAGAAGTGCAAAAGTAATCTTTTCCCGATTGGAAATGTCATGAACTGAAAAATATCCTTCCAATAGATTTAACCATTTATCTACATCGTCTACATCTATCAGGCCTTCGAACATGGGAATATCAAAGTTAACTTGTACCTTAAAAGGAGTGGAACCTCTAGAGTGGCTACTAGATGAATATGCATCATCTGTGGGTAGCCCATTGAAGGATCTGGGCAAAGTTATCCATCATCGCGTCCCTTTGTCGCTCGAGGGCTTCCTCGAGCAACATTTTGAAATGATCTCCTGCCCCCTCGTATTTCTTTTCTTTGACCATGGGAGGTCGTCGAGTTTTGTGAGGCTGATATTGCAATGGTTCAACCAGATCAAGCCCTAACTCCTTATACCTTGACCTCATTGGGGACATGCAAAGAAATATAGAGAAAGAGAAAACCGCTTTGATACCACTGATCTGAACTTAAATAAGAACACAAAAACTTACATATATAATCATAAACATAGAGATGCAACAGAAAAACACTTCATTACATTAATAGAAAAATACTAAACTCTGCTTACAAACTGAATGGAAATAGGATAACTCAACACTTGTAGCTTATCTCTGAGAAGAGATGTGGTGGCTACATTCCTCTGAACTGTGTTACAATGAGGCTCAAGGGCCTATTTATTATTGGAAAACATGGGAAAACCCTAAACAACCAGAACCCTAACCTCAGGAGATGTAACACTAAGAGTTTGTGGGCCCCATTGGGGTTAGTTGGGCAACCAACTTCTCGGGGTCGTAACTTGGTCATATTATCTTCATTTGGAACGTACGATACCTTGTTGGAAAGGTCTCTTTGAGTACTATAGGTTTTGCCATATGCCCTCTCCTATGGCTACGGGCTTGCCGCAAACCCCAAAAAACATTGTTTAGGGGGTCAAAACTGCTCCGAAAACTGCTAAAAATAGTAAATAATGAAATGAACAAGGAAACATATGAAACTGACTAGGGGGTCTAGGTAGAATAGGTTGGTGGCCACCAATATCCACCTGGATCAGGGGTTATCCATGTAAATAGTATAACACATACCCAAATCCCCATTTAGGAAATGTTGTCTTCACACCATTTGTTCTGCTTCAAAATCAAAAGAAGTTGTAATAAATAAAAGAAATATAATAGAACGTAAATTGGCAATAGGAGAAAAACTCTCACCAAACTTAATTCCCTCGACCTGGGAATAACCTTTTACTACTGACAAAGCCCTTTATTTCTCCACTTTTCCCTCTCCATTCAACTTATTCTTAAAGACTAATTTGTTGCCAATTGATTCGGATTTAAACAGGAACACAACAAATTAAAGATATAACCATAAACATAGGGATGCAGCGGAAATAATACTTCATTTCATTAATGTAAAATACTGAAATATGCTTACAAACAGAAATGGAAATAAACAACTAGGGTGATGGTAGTGTATCTCTGAGAAGAGATGTGGTGGCTACATGCCTCTAAACTGTGTTACAATGAGGCTCAAAGGCCTATTTATTATTAAGAAACAATGGAAAACCCTTCACATTCCGAAACCTAACCCTAGAAGATGGAACGCCAAATTGTGGGCCTTGTTTGGGTAAATTGGTACATCAATTTCCCGGGGTCGTAACTTTGGCATACGATCTCCGTTTGATGCGTACAATAGCTCGTTAGAAAGATCTATTTGAGCACTACCACTTTGGGAAGGGAAACATCGGTCTGTGGACCCATGTTGCCCCCAAATTTCCAAAAAAATGTTGTTTAGGGCCTTAAAACGGCTTCGGAAGTTCAGGGCCTGAAAAACTGCTAAAAATAGTAAGTTGTGCTACAATTTAGGAAACTGAAACGCTGAAAGAGAAAGTTGTGGGGGTCCAAATGGGATAGGTGGGTGGCCACCAACATCCAACTGGATCATTCCTCCCCCCTTAGGAAGCAATGGTCCCCATTGCGTTGGGTTTCTCCCTAAGATGAGGAAGCTTCTGCTGATCTGGGTCACTGGTGAGCTGTTTTGCAATCTCTGATGAGTCCAGAAATGGTGGGAAGCATGGTCGACGATGGTCCACATTGAGCACTCGGTGCAAGTGAAGGAATGGAGGAATGTTGTGCTTCAAAGCATTGTTTCCTGTAGCCTTGGTACTATTGTAAGGACCATGTCGGAGTGGTCTAAGTTTCTGATGGGTTCTGGTAAGGAGTTCTCTCTACAGATGTAACCAAACTTTGTCGCGCACCTGAAACTTGTGTGGTACCCCTGTGGGTGAGGAGAAGTTGTTCCTATGTCCTGTCATGATCGTATCCCTTTGTTGCTGCTGCTGCGTGGAGGAAGCCTTTGCGGGGGTCATGGATGTAGCAACGATCTTCCCCTTACTTTGGGAGCGAACCAGACAGAAAATAGATTTCCTAGTCTGTGATATGAGCTTGCTGCCTTTCTTGGCAGTGATCAAAGAGGTAGTGGTAGGTGGGGCTACCTTCGATATCTTGTATAATGAATTATCCAAAGAAATAATAACAGCGCGAGGCCTTGACTCATACACAGCATGTCGCCTCCCCAAGTATGGCTGGCCTAATAAAACATCACACACATCCAGAGGTGTAACATCACACAATACCTCGTCTATGAAAGGCTTGATGCTGTAGGGAGGGCGACACTGCTGGTGAACTTTGAGATCTCGTCCTTCATGAAGCCACCCGATACTGTATGGTTGCGGGTGTGGTGTAGTCGGTAGGACCAACTACTTCACGACCTCTACTGAAATGAGGTTCTTTTGGTTGCCACTGCCGACAATGAATTGCAGCGGCGAACCCTTCACCCACATCTGTGAGCAGAAAAGATGTTCCCCCTCCTTTGGATCTCCAGGTTCATTCTTTTGGATCTTGGCGGTGGCAACAATGGCACTGGGACCTGCATCAATGATTTGCTTCCCTTTGCCATTCCACTTGTTGGGTTCTGGCTTAGGGTTGGAACATGCATCTGATTCGGAAGCCTTCAACTCAGCCACCAACGACTGCTTGGTCTGACACTCACTTGTGTTGTGAGTGGGGCTCTTATGGAACTTACACCACTTTCCTGTGTCCTTTTTCGACTTCATGGTGTTGTTCTTTTCTTGTAGCTTCGACAAGTTGTCTTGGATCACCCTGCCTTGGCTTTGTCCTTTGGTCTTCGGATTCATAGATCCAAAGTCTCGCTTCTTCTATTTGAACTTTTGCTCGATTTTGATAGCGTATCGGTACGCCGTGCCGAGCGAGGAGATGTTCAGGAACTCCATCTCTTCCTAGATGTATCTGTGTAGGCAACCGCAGTATTTGAGTACCAGATGCAACTCAGAATCTTTGATACCCAACTGTGTGCGAAGGGTATGAAACATGTTGGTGAACTCTGGCACATCTTGGTCCCTTCCTTGTCGCAACGTGGTCCACTTTATGTATTTGTCCTCGTAGCTTTTGACAGGGTAGTACTACTCCTTGACAGAATCCCAGAATGAATTCCAAGTGGGTGCGGTTGAACATAGTGAGCCCGTACTTTCATTCTTCTGCTCGCAGTAGGTTTCCCTCCAGTCCTTGACATGGGGGGCTGCTTTGAGAAGAGCGAAAACAATCTTTTCCCGACTCAAAAATTCATGAAGAGAAAAATACCCATCTAGCAGATTTAACCATTTATCTATGACATCTGTGTCTATCTGACCCTCGAAGATGGGGATTTCAAAATTAACTTGTAACTTAAAGGGTGTGGCATTTCTAGAGTAGCTGTTGGACGCCGATGTGTCGCCTCTGGGTAGCCACTGAAGGATCTGCACAAAGCTGTCCATAATCGTGTTCCTTTGTCGCTCGAGGGCTTCTTTGAGCAAGATTTTGATAGGATCTCCTACCCCCTCGTCTTTCTTCTCATCCACCATGGGAGGCCGTCGGGATTTACGAGGCTAGTCTTACAAAGATTCAACTAGTTCAAGCCCTAACTCCATATATCCCAACCTCGTTAGGGACATGCAAAGAAAAACAGAGAGAAAGCAGACTGCTCTAATACCACTGATCCAGATTTAAACAAGAACACAACAAACTATAGAGATAACCATAAACACAGAGATGCAGCGGAAATAATACTTCATTTCATTAATATAAAATATTGAAATATGCTTACAAATAGAAATGGAAATAAACATCTAGGGTGATGGTAGCGTATCTTTGAGAAGAGATGTGGCAGATACATGCCTCTAAAATGTGTTACAATGAGGCTCGAAGGCCTATTTATTATTGAGAAACAATGGAAAACCCTTCACATTCCGAAACCTAACCCTAGAAGATGAAACACCAAATTGTGGACCCCGTTTGGGTAAATTGGTACATCAATTTCCCGGGTTCGTAACTTTGGCATGCGATCTCTATTTGACGTGTACAATAGCCTGTTAGAAAGATCTATCCAAGCACTACCACTTTGGGAGGGGCAACATTGATTCGTGGACCCATGCTGCCACTATATTTCCAAAAAAACGTTGTTTAGGGCCTCAAAACGACTCCGGAAGTTCAGGACCGAAAAACTGCTAAAAATAGTAAGCTGCGCTATAATTTAGGAAACTAAAAAGCTGAAAGAGACAGTTGTGGGGTCCAAATGGGACAGGTGAGTGGCCACCAACATCCACCTGGATCACCAATGGGTTCTCTTCTAGTTGGGAACTCCACTAGATCCCAAGCCTCAATCTTGTCTAAGACTACCATTTCTTCAACCATGGCCTTTTTCCAAAGTTTACTATTCTATGAATCCACAACATCCCTAATAGCTCTAGGACCATAATTATTAATAAACAAAGAAAAATGGAATGGAAATCAAGTGGATTATATCTATCTAGTTGTCTTCATTCCTAAACCAATCTCCTCAATAATGGAGTATGGGGCCCTTCTTCTTGTGATTCTTGGTCTTCTATAGAGTTTGGTTCATCATGCTTCAATACAAACTTTATTTTCTTTGATTCTTTCTCCCTTGATAGGGGTTCATGTTTAACAATATATTTGATTTTGTAAATAGCACATCTCGAATATACATAACCTTCTTAGTTTTTTGAGTTCCAAAGCTTATAACCTTTCAACATTTTTATATCCAATAAAGATACACTTTTCAACTTTATTATCCAATTCACTCCTATTTTCCTTTGGAATATGTACATAATCACCATAGCTAAATACCTTGAGATGTTTAAGAGGGGGTCTCTTGCTAGTGCATACCTCATGTGGATTATTGTCATCGAATGCTTATGACAATGATAAATTTACCAAGTAACATGTAGTATCCACTTCCTCTGCATGTAATACCTATTCATCCTTTCTATAACTATGTTCTGTTGAAGTGTACAGAGTAGTATTTTTCCTTGCTATACCACAATTCTTATAGAATTCCTTAAATTCAATCCTATAGAATTCTCCACCATTATCTGCCCTCAACAGCTTAATTTTATTCTTTGTTTAGTTCTCCATAGGAACCTTAAACTCTTTAAATTTGTCAAAGACTTCAGGTTTCTTCTTGAGGAAATAAATCCATGTATTCTTGGAGAAGTTATCTATAAATGAGATATAGTAAATAGACTAACCTAGTGATAGAACCACCACAAGTCCAAACACATCACTTTGCACCATCTATAATATTCCATCCACCCTCATAGCACTAGAGTAGTTTCTTACCTGGTCCTGCTTCCCATATAAGCAATGTTCCCATAAATAAAAATCTAGGGAGGAATTATATTCAACCATACCCTTACCGTGTGCTACCCAAAGGCCCTTCTCTCTAATATGCCCCAGTCTTTTATGTCATAGCGTACTCTTTTCTGCATAGACTATAGGAGTTTTTCCTTCTTCAACTTCACTTTCAATAACAATGGAACTATTACACCCATCACTAATAATGCTTCCCAATAGTTTATATAGAGTTCCAATCTGAACTCACCTTGGCAATACCATTTCTCCTTGAACCATCCTGCACATTTCCTCTTCAAACATTATTTTTACACCTACTTCTCTCATATCGCTTTAAGAAATCACATTTATGGCTGATCATGGGGCGTGGAGAACACTAGGAAGTGTTCTAATCCTTCCATACATGAGATTCAACTTGAATTTTCCTCATCCTATTATTCTAGTTGTTGAGTTGTCTCCTAGATAAACATTAGTATCATCATATATTTCATACTCGCAAAACCACTCTTAATCAGGAGTCATATGAAAAGATGCACTTGAGTCAACTAGTCATGGCTCATGATCTACATGTGTGCTTGAAGAAGCCAAGTACAAATCCCCTCATTCACTTGGGGAGGTTTTTTCTTCTATAAAAGGACCATAATAAAATCCCTTCCCTCTCTCAACACTTCTGGATCTACATTGTTTCTTGTAATTCCCTTATTTCCTATAGCTCTAGTATAGCTTTACGAATTTTCTTGGAGATTTAGATCTTCCTCTAGATTTAGATCTCCCACTCAAGGAATTATTCTTTTTTATATCCTGGGAGCATCCTCTTACCGACAAGGCATCTCGTTACACAATAATTTGTCACTCTCCTATCACTCCTCATTCCTGATCCCAAAGAACCCTATTAGTGACTACGGTGTTATACTTTCACCATGAAACCTATCCTCTTGCATCCCTTGAAGTTTGAAGAAACTAGTCCCCACTCCCTTCATAACATTTCCAGAGAATCCTTCTTAAAACCCATTTTTAAAGATCATCGCTCTTTCATAGTGTCTCACCCGCACCGATGGTAGAGTTTTACATAGTGACCCGCACCAATCGGTGCTACTATTAGCCCAATACCCGTGTCGGTCTACTTCTGGACTGTTTTTGTAAAAGAAAATGGAGTTTCATGTTGAGAAAATTCTAGTGGCGATGCGTTGGATGTTCGTTTGGTTATAAGGTTCTTTCCCCCTTAAGATTGGACCTTCTCAAGGAGATAAGACCTTCTTCTCCCTTGAGTGGATCTCATTCTTATCCTCCTCTCCCTATATAAACCACTTCCTCTTACCCTTTTTGGTTACAATACAACACATAGTGAAAGTGGTGGTGAGATAGAACCAACTGCAAAATTATGAAATCTTTAGATTTTTATAGAAGAATATTAGTCTTAGATGAAAAAATACTAGCCTTTGGTATCTAAAGCATGAGGAGAGAGAGTTAGAGCTTGGAATCCATTTCATGTTAAGGTAGAGGAGGAAAAGAGTGTTGAAACAGTGTGTAGTGGGACTTGGATAGCGCAAAGGAGATCTCCAACGTCAAGGCTTCGGTTGTATTTCTCTTTGAAGTTTATTTTAATACAACTAATGGTTTATTTCCTATATTGGGTGTAATATTACATCTGATAACTTAGAAATCCTTGACCTTTTAAGTAGATTGGATTCGATTTCATGCTGTCACGTTTACTATTGTTTCTTGTATGTTCGTTTCAGGTACTTGAATGAAATGAATGAAAGGAAGTTGGAGCAAGGAAGCAAGATCACCATCAAGTGGATTAGCATTATAAGAGGTAGGCCCTCTTATTCGATTATAATCTAAGGAAATTTACATTAGATTGTCTTGTTTGTGGCCAGACCCACTCTCTTGTGCTAGAGGGATCATCTCTGCTTGCAGAGAGGATATTCCTACACCACACATTTGCACTCTGACTTTCCATATTTTTCCATCTCATATTGTCTAATAACAAGGATGGAGTTATTTCATCAAAACTTAATGTTATGAACCATGCACCTTTAAATGATAAGAATCCAACAATGACAATTGAATTTGAGGGATAAAAGTTAGGGTTTTTAGAGATCAATTATGGCAGTAAGGTTTGTGCCATTAGGGGTCGAGGTCTTCTACTTTCGGTTATCATGATGACCTCCATGCAATCCCCATTTTATATCCTACTTTCCCTCCTTAATTTCTTGGGTATAACTCAGGCTTCTTTGCTTTCACATATTCCCTATGACTTTCCTGTTTGTATCTGCAAGATTTGTTTTGTTCTACACAAGTGGCTTCCCAATGGATCCTTATATCTGACCTGGCTGTGACTTGTACCCCAAAAATGAGGCACGAGGAATATCTTGACTGTGATCAGGATATGTCAAAATTTCAAGGAATATGGGCCCAACAGTCTTAGTTTGGTCACGATTTTCATGGAGGGCATGCCATCTAGTCAGTAGGTTTGTCTGTTTCAGCCCCATCCATTTCCTCTGAGCCTAATTTTCTAATATTATTTTCTTTTGATGGTAAGGTCACTCTTTCTCCCACTAGGGTTTCGGGTGTTGGGGAATGCTCCTTTATTGCAGATAGTTTCTAGGGTTTTCACTCTTCCCCCTGATGTTCGATTTTCTCTACTCCTGTCATGATGTCCCTACTTTCTTCTGGGTCTTGGGAGTTAGGGTTTATTCCTCATCTCTCCACTACTTCTATTGTTTCCTCTTGGGGTCAAGGTTTTTGTGAGGGCCTTATTTTCCCCGTGGATTATTCCTTCATTTCTCTTCCCTTCATAACCCTATATTTTCCCTCAATAAGTTGTCTCTTAAGGGATCTAGTTTCCCGAGTAGCAAACAACAAGTATTTCCTCAATAATCAAGAAGTGAGGTCTATTCGCAAGGCAAACTCTAAAGTGTCGAAATAAGGTTCATTTAGAAAAGGAAATGGTGTTATCTGGGGGAAAAGGAAGAAAGACCACTTTGTAAAATTTTTAAAGAATGTTATGATGTATTTAGCTATGCATTCAGATGTGGACATTCAAAAATCAGAGGCATTAGGCCACTCGTAGCTAGTTAGCAGGATTTGAGGGTGGAAATTTTGATTTCCCTTTCTTTCAGAATGGGTGGAGTCCACGATGCAGCCTATGTTAAAAAACCCTTGTTTTTCTAGGGTTTTGGCCAAGGGTTGGGTTCCCTTGATCTTCTAGAATGAAGCAAATATGGAGCTTATTGAGGGGAAGGTTCTAGAAATCAACTCATCTCTAATTGTTTTCATACAGTGGTCTCCTCTTTTTGATGCTAGGCAAGAGCGGATGGATATTGTCCATCTTGGGTCTGAATTCCTTATCTTCCTACACATATGTGGTAGGAGTGTTTTTTTTGATATATTGGCAATTTGTCGAGGTCTATCTAAAACATGAATCCTTTTATCTTTCCTCCGACAATATGTCCATGGCTTGCATTATTATAAATGTGGAACTTTGCAGTGGGATCCTAAGTGCTAATGAAATGGGTATAGGGATGGTCCCTTTAGAGTTATACTATGAGGGAATCCATTTTAGATGTCAATGGTGTCATAAACACGAGCACCTTGTGAAATATTGTGTGCTCCCAATGCATAAGAAGGTGCACATATCCTATGGTCCATCTCAAGTAGGTAGGCAGTTGTTGGGGATCCAGTCACAAGAGACACCAATTTCTACATCTTGTTCAACCTTAGGCATTGATGTTTCATATCAAGTTGCACACCAATCAACTGAAGGTTCTCAGCCAAATTTCCATCCTACTGCTCCTCTGACTCTAATCAGTGAAGGTATTGAGTTTTTCCTCCCCTCTCCTCCTCAAATCCTTATTCTAATGATGCATGCATTTCTTTTTGTCAATTTCCTATTTGTTCTTCTATGGTATCTGATGGTTTTTGTTTAGCCATTTCTTGCATCCATTCTAGACTATCCTCCTCCCATCCGATCCCCATTATTTTCCTCATTCCTGTTTCCCCGAGTGACATGTCCTCACCGTCATCCTCCTCTACCTTTACCTCATCTGAATTCCAAGTTTCTGAAGATATTTTATACAACCTTAGCTCTCTTCTTATGGTTCCTCAAAGGGGTGGCATAACCTAGGGCTTGGGATAATTCTCTTTGTCTGCCATGGATGACCAGAGCAGTGGTAAAAAATATATCCTTTCCATAGCCAAGGAAAAAGCTCAAGAATATCTTACTGCTGGCAAGAAATTTTCCATTAAAGGGGCCCTCATATATTTTCATATATTTTCAATTATTAGGGTATAGCTTGTCCCTCTAGAAAACATGATTTAAAGAGACTTGTTGAAGTAAATGAATATGATATTATCTTCTTTCAGGAAACCCTTGGTAAATGTGTGATGATTTCCTCATGTCTTGAATCCCTCTAGAAGGATTGGACATTTTTGGCAGTGGATACCTCTAGACATTTCGGGGGGCTTGTGGTGGGATAGAATCCATGCTATGTCCTTGTTTCAAATATGTATAGCATAGAGTCTATTATGGGGATTGAGGTTTCATCGCTAGTCTTGAGCCAAAATCGTATTGAATTATGGGAATTGGATCTCAATAAATCCTTTTTTTTATCAAACAATGTCATCATTGGTGGTGATCTAAACTTCTCTTTAGGTCCTTCTAAATATTAGGGACCTTGGGTTAGGACATATCTGCAAGAAGATTTATTCAGAAGTAGGATTTCACGTAGTCTACTAGTGGATGTTTTACTTGTCAAGATATCTGTTAGGTCCCTACAATACTGGTGTATCCCCATTATTGTTATTGTTGTGCCCATGTAGTCCCCATATTGTTATTGTTGTACCCCATAGAAGCCCACTATTGTTATTGTTGTGCCTTACATTATTATTGTTATTTAGGCTCTGATTATATTATGACCCCTTAGACCCCTACATATACAAAAGAGGTCTTCTCATTTGTATCATCCAAGAATTGTTCATTTATGTAATGTAAAGGAGGTTTCCTCCTCGAAGAGGATAATTTTTAATTCATTGATCTATCTATTTGTGAGTTGGTTGCATAACATTTGGTATCAGAGCTTTGGATTCTAGGGTTTCACTGCTTCAAATAGGTCATCGTTTAAAGCAAATGTTTTATTTTTCTTTTTAAATTTTAAAAGACCAAAAAGTTCAGAAAGGGAAAACAAGCATCTATTTCAAGACCAACAACATGAAAATACCCAAATCCCACTTGTCACCAATGATCAAAAGGATAAAAGACTAGAGCGGAATAAGAGACTTAATCACCTTAAATAATTTGATTAGAAAGATACAAAAGATTCTGGAAATTAGAAAGAATCCAGAGAATTGAAATCTCTCATTCATCCAAGAATTACAAACACCTTTCACAAATAAGCAAGAAAAAAAAAGAAGCCAACTTTAAGGTTGCAAAAGAAGCAATTCAAATATTGGGTTATAAATAAGTTTAAGAACAACCAAACCTATTCTGGAAGCATAAAACAACTAGAGACTTCATAAAGAAGATCTGGAACCCAACTTCAAACACAAAAAACTTCAAAAACTACAAACCCTATATTGACATAATTTTTCTCAAACAAGATGAAAGATACTAACAACAACAATTATCAAGGTAATTTTAGGCTCCATTAACATCAAGAAATCATAAACAAAGATGGTCAAACCCTCAACAAAAACCAGAAATGAAAAAAAAAAATATTCAGATTTGTACGCAATTGTTTAACTACAGAACTATGTGTATACGTGTTTGTGTCTGAAGAAACACATGTATACACAAGCTTCTTTGGAAGAAACCACATATATATGCAAATGTCTACAATAAAAGCCATGTATAAATGGAAAACTAAGGAAAACAAAAAAGACAACCCATATCCAAGAGATTAGGTTGAATGACCAAATTGCTTAAGAGTTAAGGCTGGAAAAAACCAACAAACTAAAAACCAAACCTAGATCAAAGAACAACAACCTTCTAGGAAATACTTGATGGTATTCCCCAACAGAGTCACCAATTCTATTGGCGGGAAAAGTTCCTGAAGGCAAAGGTTGAAAGCCTCAACATAGCAGAAAAATATAACCAACAAAGAAAACTCAGACAAGCATGCAAAACATATGAATTATCAAAGTTGGATTTGGAGACATATGCGAAGGTCCTACGTTTGATGATGTTCCCATAGGGTTAAAACCCTCTGCGTCGTACAAAATGAGCAAAGCTGAAAGTCAATCATAGAAGCACATACATAATAGATAATTCAATGTGCATACATAAAATATATGTTAGATCATCATATATAGACATATAAACTATTATTCACAAGACAATAACATATCAAGAAAAAGACATGAGCTTCTTTATTGATTAATAACAATAGGTACAGGAAAGGTACAACCTAATCCAAGCCAAAGGCAACTACGAAGCCTTCCTCTAGATCCATCCAGCCCGAGCCATGAAGACAATCTCTCTAACAAACACAAGAAGATGTTATATAAAGATGATGAGCATCTCTGAAAAGGGAACTAGGGTTTCCTAAAGACTGGGAGTGCAGGAGGCATGAGAAAAACATACTTGATCTGGGAGAAAAATGGTATAATGTCGATATCCTTTCTCTTGTTGTTATTAGGCCTACCCAAGAGGTGTATATATACCACCTGAAATTGGTTATTTTAGTTAGGCCACAAGCTCCTGTATGTTGGATCTTGGTAAATCCCATAAACCTTGCCCGAAAAACAACATTTTATTTTATTTTTTCATATTTTAAAAGGTATACGATGGTGCAGCGTTATAGGACCCATGTATGTACGCGATTTAGTGTGGCTAGAGTCGCGTATGGATTTTGAAATATTTTTTTTTAATATAAGATCAAGTATGTATGGGAAAAGAGACTTCTTAGGGCCATAAAAGAGCATAAGGTCTACAAGAGTGCTAAATGATGCTATAACAAGCCCCCGTTTGAGTAATTGACAATACCCTTTGGAATCGAGTTAGTCACTGCCAGGTTAACCATGCATATGATGCTCTGACAAGGGAAGTCAACAATCCACCTCTCATCTTTTTTCCTCCCATCATCATCCCTGGTGTCAGTCCATTAATCACTTTACTATGATCCCTCGTGCCTTTGTTGAGGATTCCTCATTGCCTTAACTCTGGAGTGCTCTCTTTTGTCGACTTCAACACATTTATTCCAGAAGTGTGGTCTAGAGTATGTGTACCTTGGTTCCAACTTTCATCATTGTTTGGTGCCTCATTTCAAGTGAAGGGACTCATTATTTCCCTTTGACTTGGTTGTTTCTCACGTGCTTGACTCCATCTCATTATCGCACGATTGAGAATCATACACTTGATGGTCCGATGATCTAGCCAATTGTACTAGTGATTCCCAGGTGTGTGTGAGATATTCCAGACATCATGAGGGGTGGCCATTTAGGTAGCCCTCCACATGCCCAGATGTACGCAGATTTTGATCCAACCTTAGATTCGGTTCCATTTGCAACGCCCACATCATGCATGTCTCCTTTAGATGATCTATTAAGGTCTTCAGAGCCCTTTCTTATTCAACAAGGCTTCTTTGGTTGTGATCCCCCCTCACCATGTCAACTTGAGGGGCATTATGTCTCATGTACTCAGATGTTATTGTATTCAACCCTGACTTCTGTTCTTCTAGGCACATTATGTATATGGGATTTGTTGTATTATTTTCTGGCCCATTGATGCCAACATATCATGTATCACGTACTTTGTTGCTGAGACCCACATTGTTGGGCACACCATTATTATTTGTACTCCATTATCTTTGAGGGTATGGGTATACCTCTCCCACCTCATTTGAGATCATGTAATCCAAAATAAAAGGAGACTTATATTAGTTTAATAGGTCTCACCCCCTCCATTCCCGCGTCCTTCCTTGCATTGCTTTAT
>APFE031203315.1:0-11531 GCA_000404065.3 Pinus taeda | reverse complement strand
AAGAATAAGATAAGGTAACAATTCAAATTGTAAAAATACTTCACAAATTGTTATCAAGTCAAGAAGAATCACACTACACCTGATTTCCCTTGATTCTTCAACATGGTATTACAGCTAAGGTGACACATCAAGGAAAGGGCATCTCAAGAACCCTCATAAGGTGACTCATTAAGGAAGAAAATCTCAAGAACATCTACAAGGTTGAAGTATCAAGCCAAGAAGTCTCAATCACTTCAAGGAGAATAAGGTCTACCATCTATCATTCATCGAGGAAGACTACAAAGCAAGAAGAGGAGCCTTATATAAAGACACCTACAAGAATATAAAATCAAAGAAGGACCTACATCATCTATAAGCCATCAAGTCTTCAACAAGAAAGCAATTCCACTACATCTCAAACTCTAACAAGTAAGTATATGTCCCCTTCTAATTATATATCAATGTCTTTTTACAAGGAAAGTAATAAATTGGTTGGGACCATTATCTTCCTTGCATGGAAAAATAGGACTGATTTACTTCTCAAGGAGAATGAGCTTCTAGAACACATCCAAGGGACTATCACTACCCTTGCTAAGGAACAAACTCAATCCTTAGCCGAGTACAATAAGGATGAGACGAGCTGAAAGGATTCTAATAGAATCCATCAAACACTCTCTCATTCCTTATGTCTCCAAACTTGAAACATCAAAAGAAATATATGATAAACTAGTAGAGCTATTCTTGGTAACCAAAGTTGGATAAGTGATATATCTACAAAATGAATTGTACAAAATGAAGATATCAAAGGAAGGAATAACTCCATATTTCATGAAGATATCTGAGATGAGGGATCAACTTCAAGAGCTAGTAGAAGTCATGTTTGACAGAGAAATGACAACCGTAGTACTCAATGCTCTACCTGAGGATTGGGGCAATTTCACATCAAGCATATATGCAAAAAGGAAGCTACCACACTAAGTGAATTATGGTCTCTATGCAAGATAGAGGAAACTAGACTCAATGAAAAAAGGATGTGGGATCAAAGGAGAAATCATTTGCAACCATGGCCAAGAAAAAAGGGAAAATTTGGAAAATTTGGTCCACAAAGAACAAACAATAGAGATATGTCCAAAATCCAATGCTTTGGATGCCAAGAATATGGACACTAAAAAAGGAATTGTCCAAAACTTAAGAAGGACAACAACAACAAAATAAAAAGGGAAGAAGCCCACATGACTTGAGAGGTGAAACAAGAAGAAAAGAAGCAAAAGAAGTAAGATCCTCTGAATCTCTACTATGACTAAGTCTACTTATTTACTTTTTTGAGTAGTATAGGAGCATGTAGGAATAGAATAAAATTATATGGCTGGAAACATCTTCTAGAATCTAGAAGCATGATGTACATAGAGTTCAAAATACTCATGTAGAAGGAGCATTTAGAAATAGACCAAATTGCATGGTTAGAAATATCTTCTAGAATATAGGAGCATAGTGGACATATAGCTCAAGATATTCATATAGAAGGAGCATACCTATTATAGGACCTCATCCACTATGAAAGAAAAATTGATCATGAGTAATAATCTTAGGAGACCTCCATCATCAAAAATAAAGAAACATTTGCAGGGTAAGGGTCTTCAAGATCCTTTGATGGAATCTTCAAAAGAAGATTTGTAAATAAAATTAATGTATCATCTGGAGTCCCATTCATGGGATTCAAGAAAAGGATCATATACAGGCAAGATAAAGTGAAGCAAGAAGGGCCAAACCAAGGGCAACCAAATGAAGCTAAGATGATCAAAGGAGAATCAAGATGAGGTATGTATGTGTCAAAGTTAAGTCATGTATATTATTGAGTCATGGGAATAGTTCTATGACATGATCAAGTATGAAAGAATCTCTTTCACCAATGACAGGCTTGAAGGCATGTACTACAATGAAATGAAGGTCAACAAAGGGAAATACTCACATAAGGAATATAAGATTGCTGACTAAGAAGCAAGAAGAATGTTGACTAGTCTAAGAAGTAGGAAATGAAGAAGTGCTCCCACAAGGAGTAGAAGGTGGTTGACCAATCTATCCAAGAAAAAGAAAATGAATAAAGAGATCAAGCATGAGAAGAATAACATGGTCGCAAAGAATCACTATCTGACAAAAATCCATTAAAGACATCTCCCAAAAGAAGGCAGGACAACTCTAACAAAGGAAGGAAAAGATCAAAGGACCGTTGACACCTGTGAAAGCTTTGGAGAGATGAAAGGTTTAGATATTGATTCTACTCTACAAAGATGTCATGATGAAGAAGCCATCCAGAAAAAACACCATTTAATGTTGAAGCAATATCAGGATGAAGCCATGAAGGGTTACTAGATCGAAGGATGGGAACAAGCAAGTGCAACGAATCATCCATATGAAGAGTAGTCCAAAGCATAGACAATATGAAAAAGGAGTAGACAAATGATGAGAAAACCTGATATATGTCGAGAAGGCCACTTTCCACGAAGGAAGCAATGACATGAAAAACTAGGAAGGAAAGTGATCAATGGATGGTGCCCTACCAAGAAGAAGTTCAAACAAAGACTTAATGAAATCAAAGGAAAGAAGGAGATCAAGTAGATGGAGGACCCACGAAGAAGAAGTTTCTGATTAATGGACAAGTACCTAACTAACAGGGAGTTATAACAAGTTCCCAATTACAAAGGAACTTGGAAAAGTACCTTGTCAAAGGATACTTGGGCATGTCTTCCTGAATTGAGAGGAAGAGATAGACACAACATTCTTGTCTTCACTTGGGAATAAAGAATGGGAGGATTAGGTAATAATCTAACATGTGATACTCTTTGAGGATTCGTAGGGATTCCAAAAAAAGAGTAGGCAAGGCGACCGATATTCTTTGAGGGTTGAGAACCCAAGATAAGAATAGTCCTAGAAGGTCATACTCAGTGAACACCCAGGTACGTATGTTCCTTGAGATACAATGACTAAGGTGTCTATAAGTCATTGATCTTGCCAAAATTGTGCTTTGATCTATTAAGAGATAGAGTTTTCATTCAAGGCCTTGCTATGGAAACAATATTGGTTACTATGATTGTTGGCTTGATTGGGCCTAACCCAAGTTCAACGTTATCTACACCAACCAAAAAAACCCCAATTGTTGGCCCTTTTAGAAACAACCTGCATAGCGCAAGTTGCAGTCTCACCTGAAGTAGTATTGGGGGATGGTAGAACCAAGTTTCTACATCTAGAGGCCTATGTGATGGTTTCCTGAAGTTATGTAGTTTTTATGGATTAGATCAATATTCGCGCAACTCTAACCCTTCCGAAAAGATAACTACTGCAAATCTATCTAAACAACTTCTAAATCTTCTTAAAGGTATATAACTACTCTTAACATGCAAAAATATTAAAGGTCTACTAGTTTCGTGTAGTAAATAAGCATTAATTCATCTAAAACATATCACAGAGCAAAGATACATAAACTTTTGCAGAAGTAAATAACAAGGCACAGATGCATCAGAATCATCTCAAAATAGTCTTTATTAAGTATAAATGTTCAATTACAGACTTCTTATCCCTGCGCACTCAGCTGCAGGGGCCCGTGCACTCGGCCTATAGACTTACCAAGGTCTCCACCCACTCAGCTACAAGAGCCTTCCCCTTTCACCTCAGTACAAGAAAGAAACCTTTCCTACCTTAGCACCTTGCCCTTACAATGGTTCTTCTCTATATGATTTCTCCTTGGACTTTATATGTATCATATATTTATAGCATTTTCTTTACAATACCATGGTCCGTGGACCATGGGTGGGTCTCAAAACAACTCTATCACCTACCCAACTAAGGGACTAAAGCCACTTTTGACTTCTACTAGCTTCGCGCTCCACTTCCACATTTCGTGGAGACTTTACATTTGTTACAAAAAGAAACTATAAAATTTACTAAATTGACCCCAAGGACCCCTTCCCCAACAAGTCCCCCAACACAAATTGGGTGAATCACCCTCGAGTCACTCAGCTGGCACATCTATCTTGCTGCAGAGGTCGTTGAATTCCACCTTCAACATCTCTATGTCAACAGAACCCTGCAGTGTGCCTGCTGCACTTCCTCTACTAGCTTTTCTATATTCGGGCCTTCCATTGCGAGGTGCATCATCCTTTGTGTCTGCTGGAGTGTCTTCAACTTCTCTTGGACTAACAGAGTAAGTTGGCTTGCTTCCTCTATCCATGGTTGTATTCTAGCCTTTAAGATGGCCTCTTTTCTATGAAGCTCTTCAATTTGTGATTGCAGTTGTTTTCCTTCTTGCAATCGAGCGAAGCATTGGATTGGTGCCAAAGTATGCACAGTCGCCCTAAGTTATTCAAACTTTTGTTGCATATCTTGGATATTTGTTAAAAGTTTCTACAGGTTTGGGTCCTCCTATAGAGTCATCCATAGTTCCACTGCCTGCTCAAAGATCAGCGTGCATCTTGTGACTACTGCATCCAAAGTGGTCATGTGCTCCTTGATGGCCGCTCCACGCTGCTCCGAGAATGATGGTGGACTGGTTGGCTACAACTTTAACTCCAACTTTAAGATCTTCATTTGGCAGTTAAATTTTACTCGATTGATCTCATCCTTCGATTCTTTCACTGTGCCAGACAACTTCTGAATCTTCACTGCCGCTGCATCTTCTGAAATGTTAAGTTCGATGAGTGTCTTACATGCCTATGTAATTTTTTCCTCCAAGCTTTGGCTTCGCGTGGCCACTACTTCCTTTTCCTTCAATGCCTAAGCCTTTATCTGTGAAGATCTATTCATTGTTCATCTTTACCTCGTGGATTACTGATAGCGCGCATTGCTCCTTGATCTCGAGCTTGTCTAATACCCCTTGATGAAGCGCATGGAGGATCTGAATAGGTAGCATCGCTAAGTTGACACCCACATCCTTTATTTGTCCAAGTTGGGTGTTTGCTTCATCTGCCTCTACACGCTGTGATCCCTCTGGTAATGGAATGACTCTAAGATCCAGAGTCCTATTTGTTTCTAGCACAGTCATGCTTGCTTGCTGTAGGCTTGCTTGAATCCCGCTTGCCTATCCCACGCTTGCCTGAAGTCAACCTATTTGAATCTGTAACTCGCGTAGATCCTTCTGCACGTTCCCTAGTGCCTATTGGTATTGTTATTCAAATTGTGTGCACAGATTCATGGTTGTATTGTGGACCTTGTCATTGATTTCATCCAAGTCCTCCTCAGTGAGGACCATTAGATCTACATGTATGTGCTTGTCCGATTTCTGCTTCTTCCTGGATCCAGAAGTGGTCTCCTTGGTCCGCTTCTACAATTTAAAGGGAGTGCTATGCTCCTCACTGCCACCTCCTTCAATGTCGAAACCCTAATTTTCCTCAGAGTACTGGGAAGTCGACTCCTCAGCCTACAACCTAGCCTCCTTCATGGTGCGATCCTTGTTAGCAGCTGCCTTAGTAGCAGTGGCCTTGGTAGTAGCTTCCTTCTTTTTCTGTGTTGCTCTCTCGAGCAGCAGCAACGTGCTCAACTTCCTTTTGCTTCTACATTGTTGTGGCTTGTGCAAAGGAATTTTCCCTGGCCTTGCTTGTTCCTGCACCAATATTTGATGGTTGTAGCCACTCACATGGCCATGTTCCTACAATCTCCACAAAATTATCATCAGCAACGTGCACATCAAATAGATGCACATCTAGCAACCCTTCCTCCAAATTAGTTGGCTCTTCGCCTGTCTCAATTCTGGATAGATGATTTGGTCCCACGTTCAACAATCCAGGCTTCAAAATCACCTCAAGGTCATATTCTTGAAACAACAATAACCACCTACGAATCTTCCCCCCCAACGCAGGATTTTTGACTATCTACTTGAGAGCGGAGTGATCTGTATACATTTTGAAATGCGCGCCTAATAGGTAGTGTCAAAACTTCTGCAGCATGTAGACCATCTTCAATTCTTCATGCTCTGTAGTCAAATAGTTCTTCTTGGCCTTTCACAATTTCCTGCTTGCAAAGGCTATAGGATGATCAATTTCGCCTTCTCCTGGTTGGGTCAATACCTCACCCAACGTAATACAGGAGGCATCCACATGTACACAAAACTCTTTCTTCAAATCTAGAAACACCAAAATGGGCACAATCACCATCTTTTCCTTTAAAACATACAGACTGCACTAACACTCTTCATCCCAGCCGAAAGTCGCATCCTTCTTCAATAATTTCTCCATTGGCACAATTATTTGTGCATAAGCATTGATAATATTTCTATAGTAGCCGGTGTGGCCCAATGTTGCGCGCAACTGCTTTACATTATTTGGAGTTTCTAAATTGATAATCATTGATATCTTTGTAGGGTCTACCATTATTCCTTGCTTACATACCACATGGCCTAGCAATATCCCATAAGGCACGCAAAAGATACATTTCTTCAAGTTTAGAGAAATTTGGTATCTATGACACCATTCTTTATCATCATGGACTAGTAAAACATTTAGTTGAACATCACTTAAAGAGTGTAGGGGACACATGGGATGACTTTTTGGTCAGAAACTTCTTCCAAGATGCTCTAGAATTTCCTGAGGGAAGTTCTATAAAAAGAAGTAGGAGAAGGAAGACTAGTCTCACTATTCAAAACACTCCTGAAACATCAGCATAGAAAAACAATGAAGAAGAGCCCATCTTTGAAACATTAACAGAAATCAGAAAGCAGACAAAGCAAAGAAGAAAAATGAAAGAAAAGGTTGAGGAAATCCACAAAAATATTCCTAAACCTTCATCATCTAAGGGGGATGAACAACTGCTTTTAGAGAAATTAATCAAAATCAGAGAACAGGTCAAGAAAGATAAAGAGAAAGAAAAAAGGAAACAGGTGATAGAAGAAGAAATCATAGGCTCCCAAAGTTTGAGGAGAAGTTCTAGACTCAGGGGCAAAGTGAAGAAAGCAAAATCAAAAGAGACCCAGTTCATATATTTGGGGGACGAAACTCCAACTGAGTCCCAAGACAATATTCCATATGAGCAAAGCCCACAGATCTCTCCTCAACAAAACTTTGAAAGCAGCCCAAGAAGAGCCTCTCCAGGCATTGATCTGGTCCAACAATAGATTTATGACCACATAGAGTCATTGGAGAAAAAGAGTACATCAGTGGACCTAGGGACTTCATCTAATCCTGAGCAGCCTGCCACATCACAAGAAACTTTGACTAGCTCACTTAAACAGGAAATCTATGAGCTAGAAGTTCTAAATAGGCATATCCAAAGAGAAAATGAAGCCTTAAAAGAACAGAACAAGTTGGATAAGATTATCCATGATAAATCTATGCTTCACTTGGGTTCATGGCACAAAAAGAACAAAAAACTAAAAAGAAGAATAAGAAGCTAAATAGGGCACTTATTAACCTCAAGTACAGATTTCTCATGAAGAAACCTAGGATGGCAATTCATGCAAAGAAAAGCAAGAAGAGGTTGGATGTTTTGGCTGAAGTCTCAGAAAAAATGTAGTAGGATGAGGGAGCTTACAATTTTGATTGCATGGGTACATGCAATAGTCTAGTAGTGGGGGTATGTTGAGTTCCGAAACTACCTTTCCCTTAGCTACTTTTCTCATCCTTCCTTCTCTGTTTTTCCATGAAAAATGCATCCATGTCATCAAAAACCATTATAAATTGCCTTAAGGAGTATATTTCAGTGATTTACAGGTTATACTTTTATGTTTTCTATTTGAATAAGTTTTTGTCTTTTAGCTACGGAACGCAACCACATTCTGCAGCTAATCGGCTGTTCCGCAACTACTTTCACACTTTTGCAGGTTCCAGGTGTCAAGAGGGGAAAAGAACTACATGGGTAGCTTGGAAAACATCAGGGCATGGATTGTATCCTATTCATCTAGCCTAGATCAACGAGGAAGACTTCGGTCAAAGGGAAGTCAAACATAGAAACCTATGGCAAACAGGGCTCTGTTTTGTACACGTTTCTTAGTGATGGGATCTGAAGCAATTTCCTGAGGCCATGGACTTCATCTGCCACCTGCACAAACAGAATCCAACAACCATTACCATAAGATTTATGTTTCCAAGCAACCAAGGACAAGAATTCTGCATACTTTCCTATCTACGTGTTTTGTTGTAGCTTATTTCTCTCTTTAAAATAGTTGTATAATTATCCTATAAATACCTGTGTGAAGAACGCAAAACAAGTTAAGTTTTTGCTTATGTATTAAATTCAGATTTCCGCTCTATAGTTTGAAGAATTCATTCTCTGTTTTAATATCAAGACTCTATTTCATGGATACTTGAAGCATTGTTGGAGTGTTGATTAAGTCCTTATAATCCAAGACCTTTGCAGAGGGCCTCTGCATTGGTCAAGGTTACATTTTATCTCTATCTTGTCTTTCATAGGTAACTGTAAACTCATTATGTTCTTTTATGATGTTTATACCCATTTTCTGACTATGTTCATAAAGCATCTTGTGTTCACAAAATAGCTCTTTTGGTTCACTACTTTCTAGTTTCTTATCAATTGTTTCAGGTTGATGTTAGTAGCATAGAGTAATTTAGAATTGTTGATCATTAGTCTGGTTTCTTTCATTTACTATGCAATGTCATTTTGTTGTTAGTTTGATAACTCATGTTGTAAGTGAATGTTTCTGAAAGCCCTTTCAATTGATGGTTCATCTTAAAATTAAGTGGTGAAATATTTCATTTATGAATGAGTCTTTCTTTGCATTTTTATGTTTATTTTTTCTTAGAACAATGAAGTATGGAGTCCCTCAAAATGCTATCACAAGGAGGTAGTTCTCCCAAAATTGTGTAGCAGAGTGATAAAACACTTCATTTAGCTGTTATAGTAGATTAGTTACAATTTCATTTTTAGTTTTAGTATTTCATTTAATTTTGTTGTAATTTTATTTTCAGTTTTAGAGAAATGAGTATTGAATCCCTCAAAATTCTACCACAAGGAGGTAATTCTCCCAAAATTTCATAGCAGAGTGATAAGACACTTCATTTAGTTTTTATGACAGATTAGTTGCAATTTCATTTCCAATCATAGTTTTTCATTTAGTTGCAATTCCATTTTTAGTTGTTCATTAAGTTTTGATTATGCAATAAATTAGACAATAGTTGTAATCTCATTTTCAGTATTTCATTTTTGGTTCATCATAGATAGTTGCAATCTCATTTTCAGTTTTAATATTAGCTCTGATTTCATTTCTTTAGATTCTTAGCAGGAATAGATTTAAGATTTTGTTAAATATGTTGTAGAACATTAGGAATTGAAAGATCAAACTCCCAAAACAACAAAAAACTCAAAAACATTGAAGTAGGAAGGGCCATATAGCACATATAGTGCACTACACTTCATCAGTTTACGATACCCATATTGATAATTTATGTAGAGCAATTTAGGGCACTAAATTGACCAAACAGATATTGAGGGAGCAATCACACTGGATCACTTTGAAGTAATAGAGATAGTGGATGATAGCAATACCTATCCTATGTTCCTGGGAATTGATTGGGCTACTGATATGAACAGGGTAATCAACCTGAAGAAGCGAAAGATGATCTTGAGAAGAAATCGTTGTGCGTAATAGTACCCCTCAATCCTGCTGAAGGATCACACTACACTGAACCTGTCTGCGATTATGAGAGTGATGACGACCTGGATTGTAGCTATAACATAACAGCATGAGACCATGATTGGGTGAATCGCACCGTGGATGGACGGATCAAATGGGTTTGCGATATTTCCTGCACTTCAGACTCTGATGAAGAAATAAACGCTGGAAAAATTGGTTACTTGAAGTAACTATTCTGAATTGCAACAGGATGACCCAGTCGCTACGCTATGTGACATCAGAAGTAAGAAATCTGTCTACTTATGATGGTTTGAATGAGATAGATATCTTTTTGGATGTATTTGAAAGGGAGGTACCTGTTATCTCAAAATCAGACCCTGGAAGGCTGCTGACTAGGAAGACCTTAAGTAACTATTTCAAACCTACTTTAGGCTGAGGCTTAGCCTCCCCAACCTGAGAGGGCTCTCTCAAAGGATTAATGATTTTTTTGATTAAGATTAAGATGGCTAACTCTTGTAAAACAAAGATAGAAAAATGAGAGTGGTGGAAACACAATTAGAAAGTACCCATTGGGCTTATGGAGTCAGATAGGCTTCAGTATTAACAGTTAGGTTAGCTCTGCATAGAAGTCAAGGCATTCAGAATCCAACATATGTAGAACACACCAAACACATAGAAGATCAGTGCAGTTTACGAATATATGAAGGAAATTAGAGCACTGTTTGTGATTTCTAAGTAATCACATATTCATAACACTGTAAATAATAGGAAAAGACAACACAAGACATTCATCACATTGAATTCTTTATGATTCTTGAGAAGCAAAGTCAGCATTGTATTACTAAAATAGAGTTTTTTACATGAAGCCAAATATCAAAGCCTTTTTCAATAATTTCCAACCCTAAATACATTGCTCTTTCTCCTATATATAGAATTCTTTACAAAGCTGAGCTTCCTCCTCCAGCTTGAGGGGAACTCAAATTCTGCTTGCCATGACACCTATCCAAACTTTAACTAACTATTAAATACAACAACTGCCAACTGGAAGTTTTAGAAACCTAAGACAATTAGGAATCTAACTCCACATCATGCTGATAATAGAATTTATTACAATAAAAACTCGTTCTCTGACAAGTGGTTCCCTTCAGTTTAACTTTGTTGGATGTTTAAAGTTCCTTGCTGGCCCTTAATGTCTTATCTCCTTTACTGCTCCTGCAAAGTAGGAAACTGCCCCTGTTTTCCTGCGTTTGGTTTTCTCAAGGATGTTTGAGACCAATTAACCATGATGTCTTCTTTGATTACACAAGAGTGTATTGGAGTGCCACGTTCTTGATGTGCTGTAGACCCTTTCCATATATTTGTATGGAGACAAAACTTCTTCAAAGCCCTTTGAAATGTCGTGGAGAAAACTAGCGGTGATTTGTATGACAAAACTTATAGTTCATATATCTTTTCCTCCTCTTGATTTACCTTTGCCGATTGCTTGCATATTGTAAATGATCCTTTTTCACACTCCCCTTTCAAAAAAATTTCCCATTGATTAGTCAAAATTGGTCGACTGAGTTTAATTATGTAGCTACAATAGTTTCGTAGCACGCTATGAAACTACTTTGCATTATGCGTCTTTTTCAGCAGTTTGGTAGCGCGCTACGAAACTGCTGTGCATTACAAAACACAGTTTAACACCAAAATCTAACTGACTTGAGCCTCTTTTATCTTGACATATCCCTTTCAACTGCCCTGAAGCTATCAAAACTGAGTAGAGATGTATCATTCTTCAAGAAACTGTAACAAAGTAAATCATCAAAATTTTGAATATAACCTTACTTGCTATGTGGTTTTCTTAAGGAGATCTTTCCCGCTGGCTTAGCTGCATCCTCAAATCTTCAATTTGCTTTTTCATAACTCTGATCCCAGATCTTAGTTTCATATTAACCTTTCTGATGAATGCTGCTTCCTTTAATGTAGGAACTGTCCA
>APFE031203314.1:19247-29769 GCA_000404065.3 Pinus taeda | reverse complement strand
CTCATCACTAGTGTATTTTTTAGTTAGACTAAATACAACTAGTTCAACTAAGTCAAAATGAACACAACTCCATCAACTCCTCAATCAACTCCACCAAACTCAATCACTTGAGTTCTAACTGAAGTCCTTCATGCAACAACTCAAATAACCCATAAGAAAAGTGTGTTTCCTTCTGGAAGTTGCATGTGCCACATCTGTAGCTCGAACCGAAGTGCTCCAAGAGGACAAGATAATGTTTATAGTCTAAATATTATTAAGAGCTAATAATATTCGACTGTTCTATATTTAGACTGGCAGTCTAAAAATAAACTATGCCCATATGTCTAAAAATAGAATTCTGTCTATTTTTACCAACATGACCAATCATCCACAAATAGCATCCTACAACTCATAGACCATGATCCATATGTCTAAAAATAGATTTTGCGCCAAAAATAGCTTGCGAGCACAATTAGTGAAGGCGAATTCTTTTCACTAAGCTCCATCATCTTGTTGCATTTTCAAAACTCCCTCTCAACAAGATATGGATTATTTACAACCCTTATCTTGTAACTTTGGAATGTTCTGCATGCAACACATCTACCCGGTCCACTTGCTCCAACAACACTTGGAACAAAAACACTCCCAACTGACCACTCTGTTGGTCTAGGAACATACTCTGATGCTGAAGCTCTCCTGCTACTGACAAGTGCTCCCTCTCTGAAATCTGTGCTACTACAACATATCCATGCATCTCGCACCATTGCACACCTCTCTGTGCCACCTAGTGATCTGAATTTGAAACTACTTGAAAAATGTTTGCAAGGTATTCAATTCAGTATTAAACATGTTTAAAACATTCCCATGTCTTGCAGTAAAGAAACAAATGAAGTTTTCAGTTGTTCAAGATCCATTCAAGCATAGTAGAAATATTTCTTTTTTCTATTTAACACATTAAAATGAATTTTTTTCTGCAAAATAAATCAACCATAGATGCAAAAGAAGTTGATGAAGCAGTTCACCCCTCCTGGGCTACGTTTGCTGGGTCCAAGGCCCCCAAATGGGTCAGCCCTCATTTTGATTAAATGCTCAAAATAAAATTATAGCTGAATAGAAGTCTCTACAGGTAAAATAGACTGTAAAATTGGATTCATAACACATTAACCTTTAGGATTGACTATTGGTTCACCTCCAATGTATACCTGCAACCTGAAACAGTTCTCACAATACTGGGCCCTAGTGGCTCCTAGAACTTCCACGGCTCCAAAACCTATGCAAATGACCTCTTATGGCTGAAACACCTGTGCCAATGGCTTCAGCATGTCCAAAATACCTGAAATCAAAAAAAAAATCGTCCAAAACCGCCTTTCCTAGCCAAAGTTATGGCCATTTAATGAAAACTTCCAGTTTCCCCTAAAAGGACTCCAGCTAACTTTAGTGGAGCTCCGCCAAATCTGGATGCCCGCCAAATTTGGCGCTCCGCCAAAAATTCCACCAACTAAACTGCAGTTAATTGACCGAGAAACGCTGCATGTGACCACGTGGAGGATTTCATCGGATTTCGTGCCCGGCGGTTTCTGTTTGGCCCTTGGTTTCTGGGCACGGTCGTATGGAGGCGGGGCTGGCCCTTAGGGGCTATCCCCCTTCTTTCCCGCCCATAGCATCATTTAAACATTAAATAGAAATATTCCCGTTAATTTCCAAACCTGGAGGCTGTGGCCCGTTGGTAAAGTTTGGGCTTTGTTACATAGAAGTTGTGGGTTCAAACGACAAATGACTTAACCATACTTTTAATAACGTATGTGCCTTATGATGTCACCTTGGGCCACATGGCGGCCTCCGAGCCTGCCACGTGGCAGATTTTGATTGGCTAGCAAAAAGAATATTCCTTGGAATATTCTTAGGAATATTTTACGGAATATTCTATTTTTAATTTTTTTTTAAAATTCAAAAATTAAAGGTCATTGGGCAATTTTGTTTCTGCCATAACTTTCACATACGACGACCATTTTTCGAACCGTTTGTGGCGCCGGAATCGAGAGGACGAGCTCTATCTGGTAATTTAGGTTTGAGCCAATTTTGAGCACTTTCAATTTTGAGCATTTTTCGACACTTGGGACATGAGCCCTTGATCACGCCTCCCCATTGGGAAGCTTTTGGACCCCAAAAGCCTTCAACTACCTATTAAAGAGGTGAGGGTACAGCACCCTCACTCTGTCCACCTCCATCCACTTTGCCTTGTTCAGTTTGCTGCCTTTGAGACCAACTCGAACATAATCTACATTGCCCCTCCTTGAAGTGCGTGTCCTTCTGTCAAGGATTGTATCTTCTTTCAGCTCATCTGAATTTTCTGGCGAGAAATCTTCTATAGATGGCAGCTGAACATCGCATTCATGATCAGCAATCAAAGGAGGTTCATACAAACGTAAGTTCTCCACATTAACAACATAATACATTTGCATGTAGGAAGGCAAATCTAATTGAAAAGCATTATTTCCAACCTTCTTAAGGATTTTGAATGGACCATAACGAATAGGCTTCAGCTTTTTACCTTCTCCTTGCATCCTTTCCTTACTGATGTACAGCCATACCTCATCCCCTTCTTGAAACTTGTGATCGACTCTACGCTTGTCGTGTCTTTCCTTGTACTTGCCTTGACTTTTCTCAAGCTGTTCTTGAATTCGTTGATGTATTTGCTGAATTCTTTCAATGAATTAATGAGCTTTGTCAACATCACTATGTCCCTAAATGGCGACATCTTTCTCAAGAATGAAATCAAGAGGCGATTTTGGCAAGTAACCAAAACAAGCTTCAAACGGTGAGGTGTTTGTGGAAGAGTGCTTGGCACGGTTGTAAGCATGCTGTATGTAGTGCAAATGTTCATCCCAAAGCTTGGGATGCTTGCTGCAATATCCTCTCGAGAGGTGCACAATGGTTCTGTTCATAACTTCAGTTTGTCCATCTATTTGCGGATGGAAAGTAGTACTTTTCTTCAACTTTGTGTCCATCATCTCCCATAGGTTGGACCAAAAATTCCCCACAAATCTGGAATCCCTGTCACTAATAATGGAAGTAGGCAAACCAAAGTGAATCCATACATGATGAAAAAATAATTCAGCAGTTTGTTCAGCAGTGATAGTTTTCTTACAAGGCATAAGTATACACATTTTGCTGAAACGATCAAATACTACATATAAATAATCATGTTGCTTTCTACATTTTGGCAAACCTCCTACAAAATCCATAGAGATGCTCTCCCATGGTCTAGAAGGTACCGGAAAAGGAGTATACAAGCCAAGCTTCCTATTACTAGGCTTGCTGGTAGCACATAATGAACAACCTCTTATGAACCTGGAAACAGAATCTACCATGCGAGGCCTAAAGCAATACCTCTGTAGATGTGCAACTGTAAAGCGTACACCAAAGTGGCCAGCAATAAGAGAAGAATGAGCTTCTCTTTCAAAGATTCAAAAGCTTTTTGTTGCTGCTTGCCTCCCCATTGGAAAGCATGCTTCACACTTGTCACTGCATGCATAGGAGCTGCTATAGAAGAGAAGTTAGAGATGAACTTCCTCCAATATTGAGCTGCACCCAAAAAACTTCTTACCTCTGTTATGGATTTGGGAGTAGGCCACTTCATGATAGCCTCAATCTTAGCAGGATCAATCCTCAAAGCACCTCCTCCTACTATGTGTCCCAAATAAACCAGAGAAGTCTTTCCAAATTCACACTTTGACATTTTAAGAATTAACTGATTCTTCTTCAACATCAAGTACTTTCCTAACATGCATGATTAAAAACAAAGTAATCAGCCCTTCAAGTTAATCACACATACATGTTTAAAATACCAGGAAATCATCATGATCCCTATGCTCATGCATATCATTCTCATGCATGCAGTTCATCTTTCAACTTTCTCTTAAGTACAATCAAAAGTACAATATGCTTGATCACATGTACATGTACTTTCAAAGCTGAAATGAATATAACTTTTACTGCGATAGAGTGAGTCTCATACTCATATTTTACCTTCCTGGCGAGATTTTGGCAACAACATAACAAAAACATGCATACATCCAAAGTTTGTATGTACAAAAAGGAGTATGTCTTACTATATCAAGAATTTCATCCACTTCTTACCAAGCCACTTCAATGGCGATTTTTGTTGCAGCAGCAGTTCTTCATGTGAATCTTCCACATCGATAATGGAATCCATAGATCCACTTGCGTCAATGTTTTTGTCCTCAAGCTGCATGTGCTTTGGACGACTAGTTGGATGCAAGGTCCAACAATGAGAAACATGATGTCCCTTCTTTTGACAAAATTTGCAACTTTCAAGTGCTTTCTGAGAAAGTTTTCTTTGCCTCATCTGCTTCATGTGTGCTTTCTTTTTCAACCAGCATCTTGAAGCAACATGGTTAAATCCACCACAAAATGTGCAACAAAACTTCCTCTTTTGCTGCATAGGATGTCCATCCTTTTTGTCTTTGAGAAACGATGAACACGTAGAGGAGACAACTTTCCTTTTCAGACTTTCATCACTGTGCTTGTCTTGAAAATTATTTACATTTGCATGCTCGCCATAAGTGACGTGTTTACCCTCTACTTGCTGCAATGATGGCTTAAAACAATGACAATCATTCTTGAAACAATTTTGGCATATATTCATTTGAAAACTTGGGATAAAGGTTCTTTAAAAATTTGCATCACATGCATTCAAAGATTTGAATTCTTCACCATTAAACTGTTCATATCCAAGACCAACATTCTTGGGTTGCTCCACAACTGAAATAGGTTCAACCATGCCTTGTGCATGCTTGCCCAAACCTTTTCCTTCTTGATAGCCCATCTTAAACATTAATTTGGACCCCATACCTTTTGTATGTTTCTCAAAAGAACCAACACACTTTTCAGTTGAGGGAATTGAAGACAAGTTTGAATGATTTACCTCATCCTCATGCATTTTCTTGGACAAAGCTTCTTGAGCTTGAAGGAGTTGTTTCTCCATGTCATGCAATCTTTGGAGAATTATTTCCTTCTCATCCTTCATTGCCATCAATTGTGCATGAAGCTTAACACTTTCTCTTTGATCCTCAAGGATAATCTGCACCATGTCCTTCACCTTTAGGAACTCATTCTTCATGTCATCATTGAAGAATTTTGTGAAGGGGAAACCTTCACTTGTGGAAGAAGTTGACATTATGGAACTGGTCAATTAAACAAAAGAAACTTCCAAATAAGAGTTCCCAAAGCTTTCAATCAAATGACAAGCTTTAACCAATTGTCAAACAACAACCCTTTCTTATTCAAGCAACCTGGTAGCATCAACACTTGCAAGACAGTTAGAAGATCTTTGCACAAAAACAATCAAAAGACAACTACACTAGAGATTGACTGAAAGAGCATTTATCTACTTTGCAATTGTATAAAAAGATCATTTCGAAGGCTTCCTGGCTCGTTTCAGGCTCTGTCTATAGCTTATTTGACTGCTTTTGATACAAAGAAACAACAACATAGCTCTGATACTAACTTGATCTGAATTTGAAACTACTTGAAAAATGTTTGCAAGGTATTCAATTCAGTATTAAACATGTTTAAAACATTCCCATGTCTTGCAGTAAAGAAACAAATGAAGTTTTCAGTTGTTCAAGATCCATTTAAGCATAGCAGAAATATTTCTTTTTTCTGTTTAACACATTAAAACGAATTTGTTCTGCAAAATAAATCAACCACAGATGAAAAAGAAGTTGATGAAGCAGTTCACCCCTCCTGGGCTACGTCTGCTGGGTCCAAGGCCCCCAAATGGGTCAGCCCTCATTTTGATTAAATGCTCAAAATGAAATTACAACTGAATATAAGTCTCTACAGGTAAAATAGACTGTAAAATTGGGTTCATAACACATGAATCCTTTAGGATTGACTGCTGGTTCACCTCCAATGGATACCTGCAACCTGAAACAGTTCTCACAATACTGGGCCCTAGTGGCTCCTAGAACTTCCACGGGTCCAAAACCTATGCAAATGACCTCTGATGGCTGAAATACCTATGCCAATGGCTTCAGCACGTCCAAAATACCTGAAATCAAAAAAAAAATCGTCCAAAACCGCCTTTCCTAGCCAAAGTTATGGCCATTTAATGAAAACTGCTAGTTTCCCCTAAAAGGACTCCAACTAACTTTAGTGGAGCTCCGCCAAATCTGGACGTCCGCCAAATTTGGCGCTTCGCCAAAAATTCCGCCAACTATACTGCAGTTAACTGACCGAGAAACGTTGCATGTGACCATGTGGAGGATTTCATTGGATTTCGTGCCCGGCGGTTTCGGTTTGGCCCTTGGTTTCTGGGCACAGTCGTATGGAGGCGGGGCTGGCCCTTAGGGGCTAGCCCCCTTCTTTCCCGCCCATAGCATCATTTAAACTTTAAATAGAAATATTCCCATTAATTTCAAAACTTGGAGGCCGTGGCGCGTTGGTAAAGTTTGGGCTTTGTTACATAGAAGTCGTAACCATACTTTTAATAACGTATGTGCCTTATGATGTCACCTTGGGCCACGTGGCGGACTCTGAGCCTGCCACGTGGCAGCTTTTGATTGGCTAGTAGAAAGAATATTCCTTGAAATATTTTCAGGAATATTCTAAAGAATATTCTACAGAATATTCTTCTTTTAATTTTTTTTGAAAATTCAAAAATTAAAGGTCATTGGGCAATTTTGTTTCTGCCATAACTTTCACACACGGCGACCATTTGTCAAACCGTTTGCAGCGCTGGAATCAGGAGGACGAGCTCTATCTGGTCATTTAGGTTCAAGCCAATTTTGATCACTTTCAATTTTGAGCATTTTTCAACACTTGGGACATGAGCCCTTGATCACCTAGCACTATGCAAAACACTTGTGCCTCTCGCATTGTTGCAGCCTGCTAGCTATGCGTTGTCCTCAGATTCCCTGCATTGTCACTCTCTATGCCACTCCATCCCCATCTGTCTCTACCCAATCAGTTAGTTCCTACTACTCCACATCAGGGCTCCTATAGCAAGGTCTCATCCAAGAGGTTGGGTACCTCAAGGATCCTGCCCCTCCTCCTTGGGACGATCACTCTATATCACCCCACCTCCTACCTATAGGTATGGTTGCATGTGATCCCTCTGCCCACCTATCTTGAATTTTTCTCCTACTGGAGGTCTCTACATGAGTAGATGTACCAATTGTGGCTCCTCCACCATTATCTGAGACTTCTTTTGGCTCTGCATGTTGAGAGGTAATATACCCTCCCTCTCAACCACCAAGTCTCCATCAGTTGCCTCTCTACTCAAAGCTTTGCATGCATCTTGAACCTCAAGAGCATACATGTTCTTGACCTATGAACCAATCTGCTTCACCTATCTAGTGATGATGTGTCTAAGGCAAACCTTTCCCTTATTGAAGACTACATCATAGCCTCTGTCTTTCAACATCACGATCGACACCAAGTTTCTCTTCAGTATTGGTACATACTTGACATCGGTCAAGGTAAAGTGAGATCCATGCTCCCTCTGAAAAATAACTGTGCCTACACCTGAGACACTATACTTCTCATCATTACCCAACGCTATGAGTATCTGGAGATCTTTCTCCTCCAAAGTACTGAACAAAAACTCTTGTCGCCGGTCATGTGGAAAGAATCTCCACTATCAAGAAGGCAACCACTTCCCACCATGGATGAAACCATGCATGCGAAGAGTGTGAAATCCAACTCAAACTGTGAAACAAGTGCCTCACCTTTAGATCCTTCCCCGGATTCCTTCTTGGATTTCCTCTGTGGACAACTTGAGGCATAATGGCCCACCTCATGACAACGAAAGCATCGCACTTTCGATTTGTCGACCTTCTTCTCATCATTAGAAGAACTAGATTCAGAAAGAGAAACCTTCTCCTTCTTTGCTTTGGCATCTGATGAAGATTCGTCCCTGGTATTCTGCCTGATCTCCTCTTGCACAAGATCCGACCAAAGTCTCTCCCATCCTAGCAATTTCTCCCGACCATTGACAGAGTCTTGATAGGAATGCCAACTCTTTGGAAGACCAAGGAGAGCCAAGCTCACCAAGTCCTCATCATTGACAGTCACCCCCACACTTCCCAGCTCGCCCCGGCATTGGGTGAACTTCATGAGATACTTTGGCATACTGTCTCCATTCTCACACTTAATGTTTCTGAGTTTATCCTTGAGCGCCAACTTCCTTTGGTTGCTCTTGCTTTGGAATAAGTCTGTCAACACTTTCCACATCAAGTATGGAGAAGCCTTTCCATGGCGGCTAGATACAATGTGATCCTTCACGCCCTCCAATAGAATCCTTCGACACTTTGTTGTCTTCTCTTGCCAAGCCTCAACTTGAGCAGCATTAATAGGTTTTGGGACATCAGCATAAATGAGCTCCTTCAACCCATTGTCATCTAACACGGCCTCCATCCTGTCTTTCCATGCAATATAATTCGAGCTACCTTCAAGGGCATACTCTAATCGCAATCCGTTGAAAGACATTTCAACTTCGACACCAAGAAAACACTGCTGTAAATTCGAATTCCACCAGCTCAAAACTCAACTGCTTTTGATCTAAAATTTGTGAGAACAAAGTATTTCTCATACAGAGTTTGACTGTATGGGCATTCACCAGATATCTCACCTTCCAAAAGAAGGATGAATCTAGAAGCTACCTGGCACGATTACAGACTCTGCCTAAAGAAATAAAATGTAATCACTTTTTGAATAATAGATCTGATGATCAATCCTCACTTTGATATCTTGTAGACCTTTTTCTACAAATCAACCTAGCTCTGATACCATGTAGAAATTTTGAATAATATGACACATATTCACAAAGATTATCCTGATTATACACTATTTGCAGAATGCATGCATAATACATAACCTCCTCTGTGTTGATCATCAATTTTGCGGAATTAAGAAACAATCACATGCGCACATTGAAACATCAATCACACATATCAACACAGTATATCATGGGGAAAGAATACAGCTGAAAACCCCTCAACTATCTATATATTATATTGACTGAGAACATGTAACAATACATAGTACAATACTCCTCAGAAGTAATCAGTACTATCTCCACCTGTTACAAACAAACTAGCTCAGATCTGAATCAATCACAATTCAAATCTCCTTCGCTACTTGCCTGCCTCCACTGCACAATCCTGCATGAGAATATATTGAATAATGAGCTCCAAATTCATATTCCCTTTGCCTATACCACGCAATCCTCATTGGAAATACTCAATCCATTGATTGTGCAAATCTCACGCCCAACTATAGTCACAACTGACAGCTGTCTTGCCCTTTCACTCACCTCTAACACTTGTCTCCACTGAACTGTCCATGGGCCACTGAGTTAACTGATGTACATTATTTTTAGTTGATTTATTGAGTTAACTAATTAGTCGAATTAATTAATAATTAATTCACACCACTCATCATCTAGTGTTAATATTTTTTAGTTAGAAGCTATAAATATAACTAGTTCAACTAAGTCAAACTGAACACAACTCCATCAAAATCCTCAATTAACTTCATCCAAACTCAATCACTTGAGTTCTCTACTGAAGTCCTTCATGCAATAGCTCAACTAACCCATAAGAAAAGCATATTTCCTTCTGGCAGTTGCATGTGCCACATCTGTAGCTCGAACTTAAGTGCTCCAAGAGGATAAGATAAAGTTTATAGTCTAAATATTATTAAGAGCTAATAATATTCGACTGCTCTATATTTAGATTGGCAGTCTAAAATAGACTCCGCCCATATGTCTAAAAATATAAGTCCGTCTATTTTTACCAACATGACCAATCATCCACAAATAGCATCCTGCAACTCATAGACCATGATCCATATGTCTAAAATTAGACATAGTCTAAAAATAGACTTTGCGCCAAAAATAGCCTGAGGGCACACTTAGTGAAGGCGACTTCTTTTCAATAAGCTCCATCATCTTGTTGCATTTTCAACACTCCCTCTCAACAAGATATGGATTATCTGCAACCCCTATCCTGTAACTCTTGAATGTTCAACATGCAACACATCTACCCGGTCCACTTGCTCCAACAACACTTGGAACAAAAACACTCCCAACTGACCACTATGTTGGTCTAGGAACATACTCTGATACTGAAGCTCTCCTTCTATTGACAAGTGCTCCCTCTTTGACATCTATGCTACTACAACATATCTATGCATCTTGCACCATTGCACACCTCTCTGTTTCACCTAGCACTGTGGAAAACACTTAGGCCTCTTGCATTGCTGCAGCCTGCTAGCTATGCGCTATCCTGGGATTCCCTGCACTGTCGCTCTCTCTGCCACTCCATTCGCATCTGTCTCTACCCAATTAGTTAGTTCCTGCTACTCCACATTGGCGCTCCTGTAGCAAGGTCTCATCCAAGAGGTTGGGTACCTCAAGGATCCTGCCCCTCCTCCTTGGGACGATCACTCTATATCGCCCCACCTCCTACCTAGAGGTATGGCTGCATGTGATCCCTCTGCCCACCTGGCTCGAAGT